>NDXB01016562.1:73311-86988 GCA_002631895.1 Agapornis roseicollis
AAAAAAAAAAAAAGGAATAAATTGAAGTTAAAGCCAAAATAATTTCAAAAAATGTCAAAATTTCACTATAGGACTTTTGGAAGAAGCATTTTGGATTTTTCAGAAATAAATGGGAAATTTAAAAAAATTGACTGGACACACGTGATTCCATAGGAGTATGGAGAGAGTGAGTTTCTTTCTAGAACCGTAACACCCATGCTGCCAGGTAGAGTGGCTTTTAGCCATTGGGACCCAGTATCAGTCAACAGTGAAAAGTAAACTGTTCATTAGCTTAAAGACTAAAGCTGTGCTGTCCACCTCACACATTTCTGCTGCTTTTTACTGTGTGCCTCCCTTTGTAGTTTCAGTGTGGATGATTATATGATGTGATAAAGTAACTAAACAACATTATGCATTGTAGAAGTAAATTCTGATGCACTCAGTGCAAATGGGTGTGTTTGAGAAGTAGAGGTCTAACCTTACAGTCAGAACTGCATCAGCTCCTGTGTTGTCCACCCAGTCCTATTCCCTGAGACTTTTGTGCCTCTCTAACCCATCTAGAGTAGGTACATAAAGTAGTTCCTTGTTAGTGCTTCCCACTCACACACAACTGTAGTTTGGACAAGAAAAAAAAGGATGTACAGGAGAGAAAAGTTTTAAAATATGTTCATAGAAGTAGTTTAAATCATAAGAATAGCTCAGTACAGAATGTTCCTGACTGCAGGAAATAGAATCCAACTCAAACAGATTTCTGGAATCAGAAAGAGGTATTGAATGTTGGAGGTAGTTCAGAGGGAAGAGTGAGCTGTGGGGATTCTTATGAAAGAAAACATTAAAAGAGTGTAATACATATAGTTTGGCTGAGCAGTGGCTACAGAGAGTCATAACAGCACACAAATGTTTGAAGGATCTAAGTACCAAAGAGGGAGTGGAATTCTGAATGCTAAAAAGGGATTTTTCTAGGAGTAATGTGTGAGGCTTCACTCAGCACCTCAGGAAAATCGAGGAGAGCTTCAGCGCTGGCATACTGTGGTGTTAGCCATACTGAGGGAGCTCTGAAGTGCCAGAACTACTAGACTAGAGGTGGCACCAGAGGAACTCTTCACTACTGGGCAGGCTTTAGTTTTCTGACAAGCTGAATTTGCTGGATGCCATTCATTGCTGAAGTATGGGGAAAATGTGGCTGCCACCTCAGTTAACTTTCTTTTCTTTGCTGTTGTGAAGCTGTACCACCATTAATTCCAAAGGCTATTTTGGTGGTCAAGAACTGGAAAATTTTTACTTAACCTTTTATTCTGTCATAGCCCAGAGGACCACTAAACCCGACAGCAGAGGAGGTGCATTGGATGTGCAAAAAAGCACTGTATTAAAGTCTTTACCCTGAAAACAGAGATGAAGGCAACCACTTGTAGTACTTCTTAGAAATGAGAATAGGACCATACCTTTTGAGCTGCAGAGTCCTTTCCAAGCCACAGGGACTTGACCTTAAACTGAGATAAGCATATTTTATGCTTTATCCAGATTGTGCTGAGGGGGTAGTCTGCTTTACAGGGTGCATCACTTCATTGACCTATCCATTAGCCAGGTATAAAACTAGCAAAAGCCCTGCAAGTCCTGCTGAACTGTTTTTGGTATCAAAACTTTGTATCTTCATGATGTTTATGTGTGTATAAAGGGACACCTCTTCTCAAGAATAGCTCTTTTTAGCAGGTTGTCTTCGTGCACTGTATAAGAACTTCTATTAATTCACTGGCTGCATTTGTAATGATTCACCAACTGAAGGGCAGCAGTTTATTGTGCAAATGTTTCTGTAACCATTAGCAACTCTGATTTGGTGTTAGGCTTAACTGTCCCTTAAAACTGCAATTACTTGTCCTTGAAGAAGCTAAATAATAGCAGGTGACTCTGGGAGAAAGCCACTGTGTCCATCTATCTTGCTATTGAGTTTCTTTTAAAAGAAACTGAAGGGATACTTTGACATGGCAAATAATATCCACACAAGATTTGTAGCAGGAGAGACAATCTTAGATATAAATATAAACACTTTTCTCTTTCAGTCAAGTTCCCAAGATGTTGACAGAACAATAGATGAATTGGAGAGGAAGGTCTTATATGCAAACTGCCTAAGGTTTCTCAGGAAGTCTTATGAGAGAGAGATTAGTGGAAATATCTGGAGTGGGGATTGAAGAAAAAAAAGCCAATATCCACTGGTGCAGCATTCATTGGCACGCAGAAGAAATGTGACTCTGTTTGCGATTGTGTTAAGGTTACGTGTAAGAGGGTTGATGCCTTTCAATAGAAGTCAGTGCAGTTTTGCTAATGGCAGCTGAACTTGTTTCCTTTATGATACTGGGTAATGCTTCTACCCAAAACATAAAACATCAAATATAATAGCTGGTGAAAGTAAGAACTGCAATAAAAATTGAGTTTTGTTTATGTGGAGTGGAGCCCTGAGTGCAGTGTCTAGAACAAACTTGGGATGCAGAGCTAGCTTTGGCATTGCAGCATTCTTGTGTTACCTCTTTTACTTTCACGTAACAAACAAAACTGAGAAATGTGGAAGCAGTTGGGCAAGGAGACCAACTGAATGAACTTAACAAAAGATTCTTTGTTGTAATGGATCAGATAAAATTTCAGGACACTTTTGTTTGTGTGTCTATTGCCATACTGTCCCCTCTTTCTTAATAGAGGGGATCTCACCTTCTTAACTCTTATTGGAAACTAATATTTTTGGATACAAGTCAGTTTTTCAAATCAGAATAAGGAACTTAAGACTTTTGCATTTTGTTCTCCTTTTTTTATAATATCCCAACATACTAATTGAAAAGAAGAGAATACAATTTAGAGAGAAAAGCTAGTTCTTCATTGGAAGTGAAGGTTTGGCATCATTTTGTTTTGCTTTTTCTGCCAAAAATGGAAAGACTTTTATTGGAAGCTTTAAAACAAAAGCATTTACAAGTTCACATGGAAATTGGTATACATTACTTGGGCAGAAGTCTTAAAATTCAGGTAACTTGCTCAGGCTTCAGGCAGAGAATCAGAAATGCTGGTATCTTCATGATTTTATTGAATGCTTATAATATTTACTCTGAGGTTAAATTAGTGTCAATTCAGTAGTTACCCTTTACTTTTCTTAGAATGAAGCTTTCCAGAAATAAGGACAGATGTCTAAGATATGTTCTCTTTGATATACTATTAATAATACACATACTAATATCTAGAAGTATATTTACAGTCTTACAAATGCATCTGGAAATAAATATTGTACTGAAAATAGCTGGATTTTGGTTTATTCAGGGTGCCTCAAAAGGGGGCAGATGTAACCACACCCTGTTGTGAAAGTATCAGGAATTTATCATCTGGCTTTGCAAAGTAGAGATGAGGGTATGTAGTGCTGTAATATAAATAGGTGTGGTCCTTGAACCCATTTGCCTTTGCTTACCTAGGTCAGCACACAATCCAGAGAGAAAATTGCCTTCCCTGACAGGTAGGGTGCTTGTGTTGCTGCAGAACTCTATCAAAAATTCCCAACATGTACAATCAATAACTGTGGCCATTGAAGCAAAAATAGAACGATTAGTAACCCAGGTGAACAACATGGGAAGCTGAAAGGAGCAGGCCAGTGAGGACTGACACAGATAAATGTCAGCAGTAAAGAGTGGGAAAATAAAGTAGAACATCTGTCCAATTTACCTAATTGTGTAATAAAAGTAGAAGAAATCTTACTTTTTGAAGTAGTGCACTGAAAGTTCATGCGCAAAATAGACAAAGCATGGCACAGTTGGAGAAAGGGAAATGTGGTAATACCTTGTGTGGCTGTGAACCTGGCTCACAGGTTTTGTTTTGGTGAAGGTCATGACTGATGGTTTGGATTAGTTGGCTGAATACTCAGTGCCAGAGACCTGGTTTCTCTTTCCAGGTCTGCTTCTAACCAGTTGAGTATATTTTTCCAAGTCTGTGTTGTTCTTTCATGTTTTACCTTTTGTCTGCCTTCTGTAAACCTCAAGATCTTTAGGGGAAGTGTTGACTGAGGTGTGACTGTGACTTCAGTCTTGCCTGGAGCTGGCAAGTGTTGTTGTATTACTCAAACAATATCTCATAAATAAGAAATCCAAGATAATCATATGGTAAAAATTATCCTGAGAAATGTGCCCAAACATCAAGACAATACTGGATACGTAAGAAGAAAAGGTTTTCCAAGTATGTGATAGGTATGATGGGGGATGTAAGGAGAAGGGTCTTGCTAAAGTAGTAAGGGACTATTCTATTTGAAATTCTTTAACTCCTAAGTACTAAGCAGAAGGTTAGACATCTGTGTCATGAGATGTTGTTACGGATACAACCAATCAAAACATGCAAATGCAAACTGAAATTCAACAGAAAAGGTTAGATTACAAAACTTCCAACACGGTTTTGTTTTTCTTTCCCCTCCACATTTCTCTTTCCTGGAAACCCTGAAGCAGAAAAGTGTCCTGGTTAGATGAGAGGCAAGTTCTGAAATACTTCTGTTTTCTGCAAGCTGAAAATTCTGATGTTTGACTGAAGTCAGTTGTTACCCAACGCAGCATGGGTAAGTACTGCGTAATCGGAGGCCAGAATGTGTTGCATTCTCTACCATGCCAGCTATTAGCAAAATATGAAGGAGAAAGTTTCCAAATTAGGCAAGAAATTGAGATTTGGATTCCTATTGATGATAAAATTAATTTTATATCCACAACTTTGGACAATGACCCTTTGGAGAACAATGAAGAGAGTGAAAATCCCATAGGCAGTGAGTGTTGAAAGCTGTATAATAGTCTTATCACTTTCTGTAGCAGCCTTGGTTGAGAGTGCTGTAATTAATTACAAGGAAATGACAAATGGTCAAGGCTGTGCTGGAAACAGTGGCCCTGCTACTTGACATTGTAATGCAACTGGGGAAAGCTTGTCAAATCAAGGTTGCGTTAATTTATTAGGCAGCTATTTGTGCCAAGTTGAATAAAAGGAAGAAAAAAAGGTGGAATTGTAATGCAAATATTAAATCATAGAACCATAGAATAGCTAGGGTTGGAAAGGACCTTAAGATCATCTAGTTCCAACCGTCCTGCCGTAAGCAGGGACACCTCACACTAAACCATGCCACCCAAGGCTTCATCCAGCCTGGCCTTGAACACTGCCAGGGATGGAGTACTCACAACCTCCCTGGGCAACCCATTCCAGTGCCTCACCACCCTAACAGGAAAGAATTTCTTCCTTATATCCAATCTAAATGTTTGGGGGATTTTCATAACCTTTGTACTTGAAAGAATGAAGTAATTCTGTTCATCTGGCTTCTGCTCCAGATGCTTGGCTACATGTCAGTCACACCTCACACAGTAGGCCACCACTGAAAATCCATGCATTATTATTAGTTGGTTCCTGGAGTGTTAATGAAGTAAAATTTTAGTTGGTTGAATTTCAGTTCAGTTTCTTGTAGGTAAAATACAAGTCTTTCACACTCTGTCTTGTTTGACTCTTGTCAGAATATATGTTTCAAAATAATGCCTGCATCTCCTGTGATTCTTCATACATGTACTCTGCAAAAAATCAGCAGTATTGTGGTTGAATTGTTGGGTTCGGGGCCACTATTACATCTTGGAGCAGAATGTGACAGTATGTGATGGTACTGCTTTTGCAGCTCTCCAGGTGGCTGTCACCAGCTCATCACTCCTGTTTTTTCACCATTTATTAAATTATACTGGGAAGAGGTGACTGATCTAACTGCAAAATAACCCCTCCTCAAAAAATCAGTACTTGATCAGTTGATTGCTAAGACTTATGTCATTTTGCAGTATATATCTGATTAGAGACACCTTTGGCTGAATGCTAAGCATATTTCTACTGTGATGCAATTCTAAGCAGTGCTATAAATCTGTCTGTATGGATGTCTAATATATGGTTGTCATTTGAAAATTGAAGTAATGAATTTCAATTAATGCCTTGGTTTGCTCTGTAGGAAGGAGATGGGGCTCCAGTGGTCCTCTAATGTGCAATTTCTTGTCACTGCCAGACTTCATGTTCAGAGGGTTTGTACTGTTCCACTTAAACATGACCTGATACGGCCACAGTCCTCTGTACTGTGTTCTGGGTTTATATGTATTTTAGATATATATATATATGTGTGTGTGTGCGCTATGGTGCCTATATATAACAGTTGTATATGGACTGCTTTGGGCAGACCTTCTGGTACCACAATATACTGGTGATGAACTACTAAAGACTGGTGCCACAACACTGCAGTAGCAGAGCAGTCCATTGCCCCTGCTTGCTAAGAGTTGAGAGATGAACTGACTGCTACGTTTCTGTTGATACCCTGATTCAGGTCACCCTCTAAATACAGGGCAAAATACAGTGACCAATCTTTGACCAGAGGGGGCCATTCAGAGATGGTAACATAGTTAAAATGAGGGTGTTTTTGACATGGGTAAGAATCCTGGTGTGGGACAAAGCTGCTTTAGCATCAGTATGCAATTAAAGTTCTCCCTGAAGCAACTGGCAAGCTGGAATAAGGCTTATTTTCTCAGTACAACTTTGCTGACTGAAGATGATGAATCTGTGTTTTTATTTTTTTGTTGCTGAGGCTCAAGACATGAAAATGTGTCTAAAGTCTTTCATTTCCACCTATTGAAAATGCCTTAAAAAGAAAAGAAATAAACAGATGGCACTCATTAGCACAAGAGTGCTTTAATCTTTTGCACATTTTACATTTTATTTTCCTTTCAATGTTTGTAAGTAAATTGGTATAAAATTAAGATTTCACCAGAGCAATTGAATTTCACACACTTCAATTCATGAAAAGAGAGGTGGACTCGATCCAAATTGTGACAACTGATGTAATCCTGGCCTCACAGCTATCTATTATGATCAACAAATGCATTCAAAGTGAATGAAATGCAGCAAGGCTGGCCCTTACACATCTTACTCAAGCAAATGTCATTTTGTACACTCCTGCATACAACTGGATATCTTGCCTTTACAATTCAAGCAAATAACTTTTATTTTAAGCTGGAAAAATACAGAACTCATTGTTTTGAGGAACACATGCAAGAAACTGTGGATAAAGTGTGTTGTTGGTATAAATTGCTAAAGTTGCAGGGACATCAATGGAGCTACAGGATTTTCACCACAAAATAATAAAAAAAGAAAAGTAGCATGCTGTTGATGTTAAAATACAAAGATGTTGAAATAACTAGATTCTGCTCATAGCTCACTAGCTGAGTGGCATTTAACTAATGGGCAAATAGGACCCTAATGCCCTGTACTGATGATAGAGGTTGCTAGAGCCTCCAGCTTCAGGACTTTTTGTCTTTACCTCATTTGTCTGCAGGTCATGCTTACTAAATTCTGTTTTAAGCCAGGGGGTAAGGCCAGGGATGGCTGCTGCCACTCTTAATTCTATATCAGCCAAAATGTGTTCAGTCAGAATATTAAATTGATTCTGTTAATAACGAAGAGGTATCACTTTTTAGGTATTAGAAGGTCATGGCTACTCTAGAAGTATTGAGTTGTGTTTCTGACCAGTAAGATTTCTCCAGAGGAGATTCCTTGTGGCACCAAGATAACAGCAGTGGTTAGGTCACATTGTGAGAGCAGTGTTATCCGTACATTATTACAAATGCAAACAGGTTTCTGGTGTCTATTCTGTAAACAATATTAACATTCTGTAAGGCTTGTTTTATGTGATATAAATTGAGGTCTGATGCTGTCCTATTTATTTTCAAAAAAGTTGAAAATTGGAGAACTCCTGGATTTTTAACATCAGACAATGAAGTTGAAGACTCTGGGGGAGGGAGAAACATTTTAATACTGTCCCTCTTAGAACAGAACTGTGTGTTAGGTGGCTTTGCTGCTTCCTAGGAGCTTTCTTAGTTTCTGAAAAAGAATGTTCGTTATTGGTGCAGCATTCTTCCTTAAAAAAACATTTCAGTTCCATTGAGGAGTTTTGTTTTGAGACTAACCTTTTAAAATACTAGACATTTGAATAGAAAATGGAATACATCTCATTTCAGGAAGTTATCTTTAAATGGGGGAAATCATTCTCATTTGGCAAATATGGTCTGTTTTGGGTTTGCTATCTAATTGCCTTATTTTGGATGAGGGAAAGTGCTTCCAAAAAATAATGTGTCAAAATCCAAAAAACTTGACATGACTTGGCATGTTACTGCTTTGTAAAGGTTTTTTTACTTTGATATCTGAACAAAAGCCTCTCTGTGTCTGATTAAAGTACTTTGTGCACAGTTCTCTGGATAAAGTCCGCTGTTTGTGCAGGCTGCTGCCAAGGCCAGATAGCCTTAGCTTTTTTACTTTGCTTTTCTGTACTTCCTAAGGCTATCTGGGTATTCCATTCATAATGATTCAGTCATGATTCAAGCTAGAAGAAATTAGCTATACCTTCTTTCTGTTGCTTTTAGTGTTTAAAATTAGGTGTAAATGGCACTACTACTGACATTCATTTTCATGGAAGAAGTTCAGATGTCATCTTGACCATACTTGGGTTCTCAAAGCTTTATGGATGTCAGGAGGTCTTCTTAGACCTTGTGCCTTATGCTAGAATAAAGTACTCTGCATGTGTCAAGAGAAGTGGTTTTCTTTCTTGTTCCTAAGGTTCTGCAAAGATGAAGAGTCCACACACTCTCCAGCAAATATTTTCAGTGCTGAAATAATGTTTGAAAGCACTTCCAGCCATCTACCCTAGAGATTCTATGCTACATTTTTCTTTGCTTATTGCTTTTGTTTCATCTGTTGTTTTGTTCTTAACAGCACTTCTATCTGTATATAAGCAGCATTGACATGCAGCTCCCTCAATTCATCGCACTCTATACATATATTTGCACCTATACATGCATGTACATGTAGGGTGCATTCTAATTTAAAAGATAAAACTCTGTGCTAATTATAATCACTTGTTTCCACGAAAGTAGAAAAATAAGACTATCATAAGCTGGTTTTTGTCATCTGAGATATTTTGTGCATAGCCAGATAAAATTATTGCAGTGGCAAGTCAATTATATGCCATGAAAAATAATAATTTCTAGCAGAAAGCAGCCCTACACAGTGGTGGGTAATCAGAATCTGTTTAAATTCATGGGTACACAGTTGATTTTTAAAGGAGCACTGCCTATTGCTTAGGATACATTTGGATTCTAATGTACATGCCTATATTCTTGAATGCCACCTTTTACAAAAAGCCAATTTTGTGCTCTCATATTGATACCTCTTCTTTCACTTGTGACATTCTGGTTATAATTGCCAGACTGCAACTACCTCTGATGTCTTAGTAGACAAGTTACCTAGAAGATAACCCTGGGACCTGCAATTTGTCTAAAGGATCTCAGCTGAGATGAAGCTCAGAGGAGGAAGGTTAAAAACAGCAGTCCTTTCACAATGTGTGTGTGGATTTCCCTGAAGACTTGGAGATTTTTGAAAATGACTGCTACTGTTGCAGCCGCCTTAGCTAAAGATATAGACCCTGTGTGTCATGCTTTGCATGCAATGTATTAACTTTGTGGACTTCTATTTAAGTGTAATCTTGTTTTATGCAGGGAGATGACTGCAATGAGCAGGAAGCCTACTTCTGTTGTTTTGGTAAATTCAGTTTCAGAAGAATATTGCACAGAAATTACTCAGATTTTTACACTTTACTTGGCTATTTACTACTGGAGATCAAGCCCTTGCCATGCTTTAACTCACAGGGAAGGCAGTAGGTTGGTCTTACAGTTCAGAATAGCCTCTGTAACCATTTAGAGAAGTCCTGCTTATTTGCTCCGGTAGTTCATTAATGGCTAGATTAATTCCTTTTGTAGTCACTGCTGAATATTAAAGTATTTGTAAGGAGATGGGTTTGGATTAGCTATTTGGCCATGGAGGTTCATTCGCATAGAAACAGTTTCTTCACTTTTAGTCTCAGCACCTCAGATGCAGTAGCCTAGAAAGCAGCTCCCTGAGGCCAGTCTTTGCATTTCCTCATCTTTTACACATCCATGTATTCATTAAGATATATATAATCTTCACTAAACTCGAGATCCTCAATTCTGTTAATTACCATTATCCATTCATACCCACCTGTATTTAATCTTGTTTACCTAACTTTGTTCCAATGTTCTGTGATTAAAGGAGCAATTTTTTATGATTAAAGGAAATATTTTTTCTTATCCTAGCTAAATGAGATCTTTACCATTTAATGATCTGCTTTAAATACTAAGCTTTTTTGCACAATCAAAAGCGCAGAAACAGCTTCTGAAGGTCTGACAGTGGTAGTTGTATTTATCCTAGATACTGATAAAGGGATTTTGTTAGTATGGGCAATAGGCCCATATGAGTTTCAGGCTTATATATGAGGGCAGAATGTGCCCAAAAATTATGAAAATGTTACCACAATAGTTTCTACACGTTATCCAGGTAATTTATTTTGTGAAAGGCATTTAGATCCCTGAACCTTTGGAATGCTACATTTGAATGTCACACTTGATAGCAGCCATCTTCTGAAGTATGAGACTGCTCCTGTCATTCCATTAGATGAGTTATTAACAGACTGTATTTGCATAAAACCACATAACTTTTTTTAATGGAATTTGGACAGGCCTGTTTAACCAGAAGAGTCTTTGTCTGTCTCTTTCAAGCTGAAGTAAAGATCTTTAATACTGAGGTTTTCATGCCAGTATTTTGAATGTGCATCTGTATAAAACCAAACTGTTACTGTTCCTTCCTCTAGAGTTAGTAATCTCTAGAGCAGTAGTCCTGTATTTTTCTCCCCAGCAGGGTATCCTCTAATGTTTACTCTTACCCTGGAATATGGTTTTCTTTCAAGCTCCTTTTGCCTTTGGAGTCATTCTCCTGTCATCATCAACCTATCCCCTCCATCTCCTGTCTTTGCTAATAGGCCTTTCCCTCCTACTGTTGCCTGCAGGCCTCTTTCACTTTGTTCTTAGTAAAGTGATGGTGTTCTTTTCTTTGCCAAGTCTGTCGCTTTTAGACATCACATCATCTCTCTGTCTTTGCTGTTATATCCTCCTGTAGCTTTATTTCCTTCTTCTGCAGGCCATCATTGCTGGCACACTATCAGCTGAAAAAGTCTTTGTGTCTGCGACAACCACTGGTTCAGGTCATTGCTGACTTCCCACTCCTATTACAATACATCTTTTCTCACTTAGTCGCTAGCCATGATCAACACATTTTAACTTTCAATCTAACAACATGGGGACTCAATAGTTACTTCTGTGGCTGAGCTCTTATTTTCATTAACTTCTACTGTCTGGTTTCAGATTATTCTTTTCTTTGACAGGAGAGTATTCTGTGTAAATAAATGAGGGATGGTAAGGGTAGTAAAGCTTGCTTTCCTGAAAAAGCCTTTATAAAGTGATTTTATTCCTCTGGGTCTTTTTCAGCCTCTCTGACAAAAAGGTGAATATGCTTCATGACATTAGGAGACTTGGTTGAAATTAGGACTCTTCAGAACTTAATACCATTGATTTGCTGGTATTTCATTTAAAAATAAGTTATTATGAACAGCATCAGATTGTTGAAGCCATGCATGGGGTAAGTGCACTATGTGTTTGTTTCTCAGAGCTCCCACTTTAACACAGCATGTTTGTTCTCACATGCGCTATTTGTCTCTACCCTTCATTAAGAACTTTTCAAGCTTGAATAATAGAAAGAGAATATGACTCCGTGCTCCCTCCAGGAAGTGTGGGACACTGTAGTTACTTGGTAAAGAATGGTGCATTAATGAAATCAGACAAATGCCTAATGCTGATGCCAAACCAATTGTTTTGCCAGCCATTAAAGCTCTACCTTTATCTCTAGCATTGATCTAGACCTTAAGGAAAAGCTGTCAGGAGATGAACCACCTATTGATTTGGTCTTCAAGGCTTTCTGCGTGTCAGTTTCTGTGAGAAAGCTGTGCAACACACCCAACTGGCAAGGATCAACTTTGTTTTGAATTGGCAGCCCTTTCATTTGGGCATGCATTACATTTGAGTGTTCAGTCTTTCTGTTGAGCTTCTACTGTAACTATTGGTCCATGTTGAATCTAAGTAAGCAAAGAAAGTCTTCAAGGTGTGCTTTCCTCTTTTCTTACAACTTCTAAAGCCTGGTCTTTCTCATCCCCAGTGTAAGGAAGCAGCTACAGTGCTTTGAAGCTAACAGGGAGCTCCTGTTTGAAGAATTTACATGCTAATACAGAAGTAAAATGGATGGAAAATGAAAATGTCATTTTACTATTTTGGTGCATAGGAGACTGAGGTGAAGAGATTCATTACCAAGGTAATGAAAGGAGTAGATCACAGAACTGATCTCTATTGTAAGTGTACAATTGCCTCCTGTATTAGACTTAGGGCTTTTTTATCTGCCTGAGAGTGACCAGGCCAAAGCTGATATGATGTTTTAATTACTGCTTCTGCATACTATCAAGCATATAGTGTGTCACTGTACATTTAAGAAATGAGACATAAGTGTATTGGCTTGAACTGTTTCCTTTTACCTTACTGGGACAAAAAACTGGAAAATTGAATTCTCAGCCCTATAAATGTTACTGCCTTAAACAGCTATGAATGATGGTTTGGAAGTCCATTTTTTGAAGGGTCTAGAAGCAGTGAGCTTTTTGCTCTGTCTTCATCATCAGGAAACTTTGTGTAATGGGTTTAAGTTAGGATCATACTATACATACCTGAATTGTTTGACAGGCATGGATTATCAGATGGATTCCATCATCCATCAAAACAGAGATTGCTTTCTACCTGGTTTCTGTTTCTACCTGGTTTCTGTTTCTACCTGGACAAGCACTTCTAAATGAATTTACTGCTTTCTTATTATTAAATGATGAGAAGATTTATTTATCAGAGTCAACTTGAAAGCTAGTATCCTTTCCAGTGTAGACAGTTTGGACAGCTTCCTCTCAGTGTTTCACTGTAACTTAGATTTAACTTTCAGTATAAATTGCAGGGCTGTTAGCGCTGGTTGGGTAAACACTACTTGTGCTCTTGAGAGAAAATGTGTTTGTTCAGCCAAAGCATCTCAAGACATGAAATACTCAGAGGAGTGAACACTGGAAAGAACCTCTTTACAGCATTTGAAACAAGAACAGACTTGCTAAAGAAGCTTTCTTTCCCTTGTACCACAGAAGGATGAAGTATAGAAGAGGGAAGTATAGAAGGAATCCTTAACATGAGAAAGCACAGAGTTTCTGCAGGAGGTGCTGTATTAAAGAAGACCCCAGCTCTAAAACCTGCATTCACCATGTGTTCTTTCCAAAGGGAAGTGCTCTAGCTTGAGCTCTAGGGCAGGAGCAGGCACAATACACTACCTTAGTTTGCTGCAGGAGGAAACATGCTAGATCACTAGAGAGTTGTAGCTACAAGCAGGGTGCCAGGTGCCGCATCATATGGCCCCAGCTCTTCAGTTTGCAAAAAAGGAGTTGTTAGTCAGGTTCAGCCCCAACTGGCGTTCAGCTTTTAGGTCTATTACAGAACTAGGATTTCAGGGAGCATGTGTTGCAATACTGGATCCCTGGGAATAGGGATGGGAGTCTAATGGAGGAAATTAATTGTGTCAGTGACTGTAATAGAACACTAATCCTACCTATTCTTTCAGAGTTCTGGCTTTCAGAAATACCCTGGTAGAATTTGAACCTCTTCATTTTTTTTTTTTTTTTTTTTCCCCACAACCTAACAGCTAACCCGTTTT
>NDXB01016563.1:8564-47408 GCA_002631895.1 Agapornis roseicollis
GGGAGGCGGGGGAGAATTTTTTTCAGAGTTACTGTTCTAGTGAAACAGCCAGCACTACATAAATGACCTATTCTAGACAATTTATTCCATATTATGAAAAAGGGCCCATATAAAAATTAATTTGGGCTCACTACTTAAAGGTTTAAAATTGACATTAAAAACTAAATGGAAACCAATAATGTGTGGGCTGAGGATTACCGAAGGACTCAGGAAGGAAGATGCCTTTGGAAATTAAAGTTGTGTGTTTTCACTAGGATAACCCATGTTAAAAATCATGGTCCAATTTAATAAACAGCAAGAACAGAAAAAGAAAAGTGGAATAACTGAATGCCTGTCTAAATGGCAGTATTTGAACAAAACAAATCTCTGTATGACAGAGCCTCAATTTTTGTAACAACTGTAATAGTTAAATACAAAGTTATTGCTACTTGGTGTAATAGAGATCCAAGAGGAAGAAATAAATATGAACATGAGCCGACTGCAGTGTGCGCTTGCAGCCCAGAAAGCCAACCGTATCTTGGGCTACATCAAAAGGAGTATGACCAGCAGGTCGAAGGAGGTGATCCTGCCCCTCTACTCTGCTCTCGTGAGACCTCACCTGGAGTATTGTGTGCAGTTCTGGTGTCCTCAACATAAAAGGGACATGGAACTGCTGGAACAAGTCCAGAGGAGGGCCACGAGGATGATCAGGGGACTGGAGCATCTCCCATACAAAGACAGGCTGGGAAAGTTGGGGCCGTTCAGCCTGGATAAGAGAAGGCTGCGTGGAGACCTCCTAGCAGCCTTCCAGTATCTGAAGGGGGCCTATAGGGATGCTGGGGAGGGACAAGGGGTAATGGGTTCAAACTTAAACAGGGGAGGCTTAGATTGGATATAAGGAAGAAATTCTTTCCTGTTAGGGTGGTGAGGCACTGGAATGGGTTGCCCAGGGAGGTTGTGAGTGCTCCATCCCCGGCAGTGCTCAATGCCAGGATGGATGAAGCCTTGGGTGACATGGTTTAGTGTGAGGTGTCCCTGCTTATGTCAGGGGTGTTGGAACTATATGATCTTAAGGTCCTTTCCAATCCTAACTATTCTATGATTCTATATTTTTTTATACTATTCAGATTTGTAGATATATTTGGAAAAAAAAGAAACTACAATCTGTGTTGCTTTATACATCTTTCAGATACAAAGGTAAAAACTGTTTTGTTTAAATTAAAAGAAAAATTGTGGATACTTTTCCAAATTAGGTGACAACATAAATTTTAGAATAATATTAATAATTATTAATATTATTACCTTTGGGATTTTTGAGCGAATGATTATTCACTTACCGGATATAGCTCTCTGAAGATCTCAAAATACTTTATAAACATTAATGAATGATGACAGCTTTATAAGGAATATAATACGTAGGAATTTTCTATTCTACAGAAGAAACAACTATGTCACAATCATTTTTAAACAAGAAATGGAGAGGAAATGGAAAGAAACCAACCCTGATTCCCTTCTCCTGCATTACAAAAATTGTTCTTCTTTTCATGTTTGATATTTACTAGTGCATTGCCTCCATACTGAGCAGCTTGTGCCTGTAGCATTCTTACAAATCATTCTGAAGGAAGTTAAGAAAAGAACTTCAGACAAATACCAAAATGTTTTAACATGAAATACTATATCTTGTGTAGAAGAACACTGCATTCAAGACTTTCCATTGGAGATGATGTTTTATTATCTTTGGTGGTCATTACTCCAATGATGAGAAGATGGTAAAAAATGGAAGATTGCCTTGGCTACTCAAATGATCATTAATCTTTAATACATTCCTGTAATACATATTTTTATATTAAAGGCATAGAAAATAATGAAATTACATTGTTTACAACTCACCTTCACACAAATATATACTTAATATTTAATGCATTCAAAAAAGCTAGTTAACTCACATTCTTTAAGAGTGCAAACCAGCTAGTTTCAATAAAATATATGCAGAAATGCTACTATACAATATTCGGAGAAATGGCAAGTCATTAGTGAATGCAAATCTCACTACATCAAGAAAATTCCCTTCCTAATTTCTGATGACAAACCATGATTGTCTTGAGAAACTGGGGTTTTATTTTGGAAGTTTAGGAGGGAGTAGCACTAATTTATGGGGGAAAATAGGCATGCATTATGTTGATATGCATTAAGGAAGTGAATAATACCTTTTCAATTTTTAGCATAATTTCTGTGATCTATTCTATCTAAATATATGAAAGCATGAAAGTCCATTATTCCTTTAGACCTTTCATATTACACATAATTATATACATGACTCTACATTTCATGTAAAATTTGAGACACTAAGTAAAACTTTGATCAGAAAAAGGATAAAGAGCTGTGCAACACCCTGAAAAAGCCCAGTCTGCAATAAGAAAATTTTTCTATTTCCTTCAGGTAAAACAGAGGTATATCTTTCAAAATAATGAAAATTGGAAGTGGGAGCATGCATCAGGAGACAGGGATGAATGTACAATCAGATGGTCTTACAGGTCAAGAGTGAGGCTTATGATCAGCTCATAAAACTTGACAGGTTTACTTGACACATATGACAGATCTGAATTTTTCAGAGAAAAAATGGGGAGATAAAGTATAAACAGTTGGGGTATGAAAGATTTGTACCAGCTTACTTTTGATAGAGCAAAGTTCCAAGTTAGGTGGTTGCAAATACTTACACTCATTTTTTCAAGGCCAGAAGCGACCATTAAAATAAGTACCTCTTCCTCTTGGAATACTGCAAACCCGAAAATTAAACACAGGTAAAATGATTTTTTTTCAATTTATTTTTTTTTATGTAAGAAACAACAATGGACTAAAGCAATAAATTTCCATTTAATTTCAACAGAAAGTAGGACTCTCATTTATTCACTCAATATCTATCTATCTAATCAATACCTTGCCTAGTCTCCATAAGCAAGAAGACTCTAATTAAAAGGCAGAAGAAAACCATAAAGAACCAGACTAGGAAGCTGCAATAAGTGGTATTGGCTGGAACACCTAATATGCTGATTATATAATACAAACCTGCAAAAAGCAGGCTGTGATGGAGTTGTAATGAGAGGGTTGCCATGCTTCCTAAGCAACTGGCCTGGGGGTTACAGCAGTGTGGAGAAGTTCAAGGACAGTGTTGAGATGGTGCTGCAGGGAAGCACTGGACAGAGGGCCAGGCTGGCTTGGTCTCAGCCACACTGCCTCTGGGCAGCAGCTTCTGAAATAAACCATCCAGACAACTGCACCTAGATTTCATCTGAGAAAAATGAACTTTCTCATTCAGAAAGCAAGTCTGTGAGTATATTAAAATGCACATAATATGGCTACTTCCATGTGAAATTGGAGATACACTTCTTAAGCATTTAGATGCATGCTAAGGCTACTGGAATACAACAGGTTTCCCAAATACAACACTCTCTGTAGCTCAGCTTTTTTCTTGAAGAAAAACAGCACTGTAGGAAAAAAGGAACCCTTGTCTCATCAAACTTGTTATTCAAGGAGATTCCCATCCTTTTGGACTCTCAATAATGCCAATACATTCAAGTTCTGCCCTCATGTAAGCTGTAAGACTTCTTCAGGTGACTTTGGTGACCAGTGTTCACAATACTATCATATAATTGGGCAGATGCCATTGCCAGAAAACTTCATTATTTTCAGCTCATTCATCAGTAGGAGGTAACTTACTGTCATGCACAATTACATTTCAGTGGTAATAACACTTCAGTCAAAGATTCGCTGTTGGAACCCTTTAACAATATACTTCAAGAGAGAGGGTAAGTGGCAAGACAGAGTCAAAAACTGAAAAAGAAATTTGGAGTTCATACTCCCAAAGGCGATCAGTTAGCAGTACACTGGCAAATTGCCCCAACTGTTACAAATGACATACAAGAGGAAATATATTCCTATTTTCTTTCCTAATTACAGACAAGGAGCTGCATTAAAATTCTCTTAAACATATCACTGAAAACTAGTATCAAAAAGGAACAGATGAAGAAGGGGAAGTGGGGAAAAAAAACCAAACAAACAACAAACTAGAGTATAATAGCAATTTTTCCTGAAGGAAAACGAACAAAAATAACAGCCACAATCCAAGAACAAAGCTCAAGAGAAAAAAAACACCATTCAGTGCATGCTGTGCCATTGTAAAAGCAAGAAAGTAATTTTTTAAGCATTTTTATGAGTCAGAAGAAAAGTTATGCCTTTTTCCTCCATAGATGAGCACTGTTAGGGGCCACAAGAAAAGCTAGAAGCAAAACTGACACAAAACCCAAGCCAATGCTGCTTCCCTCCAAATCTTCCCAGCCTCTACAAACAACTTACAAGCACAAATTATGGGTTTTGCCTCACAACAGTGTCAGCATAAAACCGGTTGTGTAAAATCTGTCTTTAATGGAATTTTAGTTTTTTACCTCAAAAAGGTAAATTATAATGATAGTAATAGAAAAGAGAGCCAAAAAGTATCTGCAGAAGTTGTTAGGACCAAGGATAATGCATTAATATGATCTTTCCAGCTGGTGTACAGTCTCTATGTACCCAATACCAAGACAGACCTATGTAATAATTACAGAAATGGCCAAATGTGTACCACCTTTACTTTCATAAAAAGCAGCCGCACAGATCTATTTTAAGGCTTCACTCATCCTTGTTTGCATTTGATTTCTTTATCACCTGGGTCACAGAGCATTCTTTTTTGCATCTGACTTCAATCGGGATTTAATTCTATATTTTCATTTTCCTTTCTTTAACCCTCGCTCCCCCAACCCCCCCCCAAAAAAAAAAAAAACCCACAAAAAAACCCAAACACAAACCCCAAACAAAGAAACAAAAAAACAAAAAGACACTCCCTCTTCCCCCAAAATCCCTCCCCCCACAAAAAAGAAAAACCAACAAAACCAAACAAAAAAAAAACAAAAAGACACTCCCTCTTCCCCCAAAATCCCCCCCCCCAAAAAAAAAAAATACCCACAATAAAACCCAAACACAAACCCCAAACAAAGAAACAAAAAAACAAAAAGACACTCCCTCTTCCCCCAAAATCCCTCCCCCCAAAAAAAAGAAAAACCAACAAAAACAAACAAAAAAAAAACCCCACACACAACTAAATTTTGCCCAGAATTGGAAGTTTTCCATTCAGGTAAGCCAGTAGCACCAGTAGAAAGCATTTTACAGCTGATACGTCAAGATTCTTTCACAGTTCCTCATAGACAGTTCCTCATAGTTCCAGCCATTTTTGGCTGGAAAACATCTTAAAGATCATTTAGTTTGAAGCCCCTTACCATGGGTAGGGATGTCTCACACTAGACCAGGTTGCTCAAAGCCCTATCCAACCTGGTGCCATTAGATCTGGTATCACTAGGACATTGTATGGGACACTCTAGCAATAACTGGAAGGCTAATTTCCTTCTCAAGCTCAGACCTGATGTAAAATGGGAAAGTACTAGAAAATTAGCTGCCTAAACTAAAATCCCAGAGTAAGCGTTTAACCCATAAGATAATACATAAAGACAAAAGCTGCAAAGAAAGTTGTTAAGTCTCGCAAGTTGTTAATTCTCACAGGTTCACTGATTCTGGTGGCTCCTTCCCATAAAATATATCTACAGTATTCCATCTCCTTTCTCCTGGTTCCTTTGGTAACTTTAATAGCTCTCATTAGCAGTTGCCCTTGAGTTATCCAGATTTCCTGGTTCATACATTTTAAAGACAGAAGGAACCACTATGAGCATGTAGACATACTCTGAGTAAGGATACTCTTTATGAGCAAAGAAAACTCTCTATGGTGATCTCTGCAGAGACTAAGGATTTGTATTTACAAGATTTACATGTGATTTAACAATAACAGTTAAAATGTGTAAAAGCTTACTTCACATTTCAGATTGATATATTTGAATTATGACCTACAGATGAAGAGAAATCTGACCTGGGTATAGCTAACTTATCAATTCTAGGCAGAAATCCAAGCATTCAGATTGTTGGGAGCTTTTTTCTATCTACACTTGGTCATTGGTGATGATATATAAATAACTGGTATTTCTGAGACTCTGGTCATTACCTACTGTAGGACAGATTTTATTTGCTCAAGTTTAATTTCTGTAATAATTTATAAGCACAAAGTAAACTTCATTTCTGGTATTAATCCACCTCATCCATTTTTACTAATCACTTAAGACCTTTTTTCACTTTTATGCATTCCTACTCCACATACATTTCTGAAATAGGACACTATTAAAAGAAATCCTATCTTGGTCAGAACTGATACTCTGTGAAAAACTGTTCTAAAGCAGATGGTTATCTGTGAATTGAGGAAGAAAAATTGGGAGGAAAAAAAAAACAACATAGATGTCATACCAAACACTTGGATCCTCTAATTATAGATTATTTCACTTCAAGTACCATATTTATATTATGGATGGACATTTAATTCTTTAAAAAGTTTTAAATTTAATTATTAAATACAATTTTAAAAGACATCCCTCTCTGTCTGAAAAACTTAAAATATTTTTCTTAAAGATTCCCCATTTCCTGAAAATTACATTTTATCTTGTCATAGGCTGAGGGATTTGCGAAAACAGCATGTGAGATATCTGAACTAATAGCCTGTCACATGGCAATTTAGTGCCAGTGTTTCCAGGTGTGTTTTCAGATGGTTAGATCATTAGGTGGGATTGATATCTTTGCTTCTCATTGACCCAGGGATAAACATTTGGAAAGTCCATTTTCTTCTGTCTCACTTGGGAAAGAACTGTCATATATATTTTATGAGGAAATTGTGAAGATTAAATGTGTTTCATTAAGTGATGTAATACTTCGAGTATATGTCAAGTGTTGCTGCATGACAACTGTAGCATCTATATGTGCCTGAATATGGGCAAACATAGTAATACATAAACAATTCTATGCAAGTAGACACACCTCTTCTGCAGTCAGCACACATCAGTCTCACTGTCTTTCTTACAAGACTTCCTGTCACTGATCTAATTAATAACAATGCATATACAGTGATTATAGAAAGTAATTCTTAGTATCTAGAGAAGTTTCTAATTCCCTCTTTTACATACCATCTAAACAAACAAACAAAAAAGTTATTAAATCAGTAACAATTTTTTCCATCACAGAAACAATACAATAGTATCCCTTTAAAAAGTCCACCTACATAGGTTTCATAGAAGATATTTGCCAAAATCAGTGCAGCATGTTGCTATGCAGTGTGTATTTAGTTGAACATTGCTATTTAGAAGACTGTGACATTTGGGCTTGCTCTTTTTGATGATTAGTAAAGCAACATAAAGCAACATTTTAATTTTTTTTCTGTTCCCTTACATTTTCCTTGTCTGATGTTGATACTCTTAAACACTCAGGCCTGATGTGTCAAACATATCCACATGAATGCAATTAACTGAGGTGAAACAAACTGGACCACTTACTGAGAAAAATATTAATGTACTCAAAATCTTGATGAATACTTCAGCTGTTGGACTGAGCTAAAGAAAACTACATAAATTTTAGGCAACAGCGTTACTTCAGTAACATCTTCAGTGCCCAAAATCTGCTTGAGGATACACTTAATGACACATCTCATTTTTATCTACAGTTTTGCTGAGTCTGTTTATCATAGCATTGAAAGGCATTGTATTTTAGTTTCATAGTCTCATACATAAAGGAAATTGCACAGCAGATTAGTTTGTAAACAGATACTAGCAATTATGTTTTTCTCTTCAGAAGCCATGGCTTTCATTATTTTCCTACATGACCTGAGAGAAAGCATGGCTTCTCTGAAAATACTAAAAAATCCTGACTTTACTTTTATAAAATAATTGCCTTAGACAGTGGCATACGGGATAGATATGGATTAATTTCCAACTCTGCTGCAAGACTGGTGGAGTTAAAATATTTCAGTAGGAAGAAGACTGATAATGAATAAGTCAGAAACTAATGCAAGGCATAAAACAAATGGAAAGATGAGAATGGAATGGCTCAAAATACAGCTGAATTTTTATACAGGTGTAAAAGATGATTTTATAAGAAAATTGTATTATCATTACTATTTTTGCATAGAGCATCATTCACTATCAGGAGAAATACGATATCTGTAACAGTTTAATTTCTGAGATAAATCCAGGTCTTTTTTTGTGATGCACCAGTAAGATCAAGCCAAAAAAAAAAAAAAAAAAAAAAAAAAAAAAAAAAAAAATTACAAGAAATCAGAATATCCCCAAAGGCCTGAAATACAAGAATCACAAGCTTAACAATCTTTTGTGTAAGATGAATTAATTAATTTGGGACATCTGTAGCTGCAAACATTTTATATGGGAATGGCATGCAGCCAGTCTGGTTGCAGTTATTCCCAAGACCTGTTTGTGCTGCAGACATAGGATAAACCAGTAATGTATTAGGTCACGTTCTACCCTAAATGCCCCAAATGTTCCCATAAAATTCCATTCCACCTCCATCAGAAAGCCAAATCAGTGTGCTGCCCTTTGGCCAGGGATAGATTTCCATTGTGGTTTTTGCCCTTATAAAAAGAACTTGCCCTCCAGGTTTGACTGGAAACTTAAATACCTGTTTTCTTTCAAAACACTCTGAGAAATCTCACTTTATAATAAGTGTAATGTCAAAAATTGTCACTTATAAGTTGGCTGCCTCTATAAAAGTCTTTTTGGAACAAGCAGTGGTTGCACTACAGTTCAGTAGATCATGCCTATCTACAGTAGCACTTTGTAGCTCTGCTTTGAGAGGCTGGAGTCCCATAAGGAAGGATTCTTTTTTCCAGTATATTTGACTTGCTCACCTGATAGTGCTCATTATGGTCATTATGAGTTATTACTGTTCATTACACTGTTAGGCAGATGACACCTAGATTTACTGAACTAATGGTGATGGGGTGGAAGAACCTTTCTTTTTAGATACATGAATGATCAAAAAGAAGAACTAATAATCTTTGAGATAAGAGGAAGAAAAAGAGATATTAAAAGAACAGTGCTATCAAATGCTATATGTCATTCAGCATTATGTGTACATTCACCCTGTTACATTCATCTTTCTGTTTTTATTTCTCTAAGGTCTAGAAACAACAATGAATCAAAGCTAATTAGAAGACTAATTCCAAAATTACTGTTCTATTTTCTTGGTGCCATCCCTCATGCAATGGCACATTTCACTTTACTGATTTACTTTACTGATATGATTTCAGACAGCCTTAGGCATTACAAATTAATTATTCTCTAAACCAAAAATAGAAATATTGACATAGGCAATTTCTGAAAATGATATAAAGAGCTATAAAGCAACAGGACTGTCTGGAAAATCTAGTCAATTACTTACTTGCTTTTTCTATTACTGTTAATATACGTCATATACAAATTTAGTCTCAAAACTTATCAGAAAAAAGTAGAAAACAGTGCTAGCCCCATAATAATTTACAAAGTGGTCAATAGGTTGAATTGTTTAAATAACAGTATCAGCAGTCATTTTTCTCCATTATGATTATGTACTTTTTAAAGACTTAGATGAGTTGGAGGGAGGGAATTTACACAACTAGGTATGATATTTTATTTAGCTTCACTGAAAATTAAGCTTTATTTCACTTGAAACTAATTTTTTTATTTTTATGTAAAGAACAAGAGATTAAACATAATTCCATGAAAAAATAAGTGGATTTTAAAGCCAAATTTTCACTTTTTCTTCCATTCTTACTCTAAATGTAAGGCTACAGCAAACTCTGACTTTCAGATCTACACAAGCCCTTCATTAACTTCCCTGTGTGTCACACAATTCAACACAGTGCTCAAGCTCCTTGACAAGAAAGCCTAGAATAGTCTCTGAGGGTTGGCTGTGCTGCAACAACTTATATGCTTATAAACAAGTATTATACACTCAATAGTGTAAAGTGCCTAGTATTAGGTGGTGGATCAAGGGAAAGGAAATGCCATTTCCACCTGCTATTCAGTGTAGAACAAGGAAGAAGCAAGTAATAATCTTTTCCCTCACGGTTTCCGCTCAGCTGTTTACAGGCAGGCAACGAGGCCAGTGTTCACTGGCTGAGAAACAAAACAAATGCAATCAAGAAGTAAGTGTGTCATACTAAATTGCCTGTTGCATCCCAGAAACCAAATATTTGGACAGTATAGCTATAGTATTGCAAGTCGCAGAGTCGTAATCCCTATCTATCTCACTGTAATGAATTGTCCTAGTTTAAACCCAGCTAGGCAGCATGTTCACTCACTCAACCCCCCCCCTTCTTGCCCTCCCCTCTTTCCTCCCCACTCCCAAAGGAGTGGGAGGAAAGAAGACTCGAAGGAATGCAACTCCCACGGGTCCAGATAACAACAATCCAGTAACCAAGGTATAACATAAATCACTATTGATATCACCAATAATAATAACAACAAGGAAAACAAGGGAAGAGGGTACGATACCACCTGGCGAAAATGAGCCCGACCGGGAAGTTCCTTCTCCTTCCGGGTAACTCCCAGTTACCCCCCAGGCATGACGTGCTATGGTATGGAATACCTCTTTGGTCAGTTTGGGTTCTGTCCCTCGTTCCTCCCGGCCCCCCCTCCTCCCTGGCAGAGCATGAGGCTCACAAAGTCCTTGGTCAGGGCAAACATTGCTCAGCAACAACGAAAAACATCGGCCTTATCAGCCTTGTTCCAGGGTTAAGTCAAAAAACACCAGCTACTAAGGAGGAGAAAAACTGACTGCAACTGCTGAACCCAGGACATGAATCAAAAAGAAAATTATTAATTAATTAGGCAAGCATAATTAACAAATTGATAAATAATGCAGCATTTACGCAATCTAGGGTAGTTTTAACAATCTGGGTACTTCCAGTATTGTCCGTTTTGCTGAAGTTTTTATTTTTCCAGCTAAAACAAGGCAAAATGTCATATTACAACACTGATACAAAATGCCAGCTCAAACTTATGATGTATTTTCCTGCTTGCCAAATTTTCAGTAGTGGCAATCTCTGGAGAGAAAAATATGGAATAAATATGCATATCCTTCAACCTCTAACAGATTGAAATGGAGGGTTTTTTTCAGTAACAACAGCTTGTACCAACTTCAGGTTGATATCTTCATGACAGGAGCCATGTAACAAATAAATATAAATAAATATACATTCTGACTTAATTTCCTAATTATTATTGAAGGAATACTCTGAACAGATTTTTGTTACTCACTGAGAATTGTCTGATGGCTAATCCTGCAACAATAAATATAATCTAGTGCTTTTCCAATGATTAAGAATTATACTGCCAGATGTCATGAATGCAGTGGACAATTACATCACATTCTAAATATGGGGCTCGGTCCAACACAATTAAAATTAATGAGGATTTTATTGCCTGCGATTTGTTAGAACCAAGGTCATAATTAAAAGAGATGGTCACACTTTTAAAAGCCATGTACATATTTGTGATACATATTATACTACGTGATAATCTTGCAACTATCATGTACATAAAAACATCAGTATGGCTATAGGTTTAACTGAAAAAGTAAATTGCTTTTAATAAACACTTTCTGTTTCTTTAAAACCAAATCATTCTTTACAATTGTAATCCAGTAAAATACTACAAAAGTTTTACTAAGATAATCAAGAACAGGAAATTAGCTTTCCAATAAATATCTTTAGAATTAATCATATTTATTTTTCAATTGATATGTAAAAAAGTATGTCAAGTGGAAAACACACTTTTTCTGTACTGAGATTTAAAGGGGCAAAATATGTATTTTTTCACTTTCCAGAAAAGCAAGCTTCTACTATTTTCTTTATTCTCTAAGACTCAGACATTATGAATATCTATTATATGTTGATTTTACACACATAAGCAGTCTAACTGTTATCAGTATAGCAACTTAGATTTATAGTTAATTAGGAATAACAGAAATAACAAGTGGTTATAAAATCACAAAAACTATTTTAGCAACAAAGACCAGGCATATTAAAAGAAAGGAAACATGAAATTCATGTTTTTTGAAAGGGTCTAGATTTTCTACTGTAGTCTTCCTGTTTACTATGCTTTTTAGATGGTCTTCCTGCTATCTCAAACCATCTTCTTACTTCAGACTGCTGTGAAAACAATGGTACTATCATTAACATTGCTTTGGAGTTGTACCACTGTAAATGAGAGAAATATTGGCATAAAGAAATCTTTAAAAGCTTTTACTTGGGTGTTCTTAGAGAATGATGTCCACATTATCCACATCATCTGGAATGCGATGATACATTGCATGTTGAAGAGTGTTAGACAACTGTTATCCTCAGCAAGGAGCAACATGCAAATGGCACAGCATCAGATCTGACAGCACACTTACCTAATTGTGTTCGGAATTACAAGTGAAACTAAGAAACTTAAAAAGAGGTAGACATATTTTCAAAGGGATAGATGAATAGGAGAAAGTGGAAATTATAATGCAGGAGGACAGTGGGGTAAAGCAGCAAATGTAATTTTCTCTACCTGAATTGAAAGCAGCATAGAATTTTTTTAAGTTATCACATAACCTACAACTTCACTCATGGTTTTAAGTAATTTCATATATTATTAATATGATCAGGATCATCAACATTTTTCAGTATTTGACATAACTCCATTTCTATACTGCTACGTGTTTATGATCATAGTACTTTCAAGAAAGTATTTCAGAAACACATGTTTCTGAATTGCTTTAAATTACACTAATTGCTAAAACACCTACATTGTCCCTTCCCTTCCTTTGCTGTACCACAAGAATGTTTGCTAATATGGCAAAAAATACAGAATTGTGTATTTTATACTGCAGTGAACAACTGATTATCCTGCTGAGCATTACAGGTGACTCAGCTTGAGGTGCTCTACAGTATGAAGATCAAAGTGCAGCTTACCCATCAAAATCACATTCCAGCCCTTGTTTATTACTTTCTTAACCTTTCATGTGTGCTTTACACAGCACTGAAAAATACAAATATACAAAAATGTTTGAAAAGGCCTGTTTTGGTGAGGGATCTTTAGTTCTTGACTTATCATAGTATTAACAAGTTCTTTGCTTTCCTTGAATTCTTCCATCATTAAAACTACTATGATATTCCTTTTGAAAAATAAGTGAATTAATACACAAAATAAATATTCTGCTTTCAGAAAAAAAGTAATTTATTTGATTCACCTTATAGCTATTAATGTTAAAGAGTTGGTATTAATAAAAACACATGACAAAATAATGAGGTTTATCACTAACATTTTTTTCTCTTTTTCATATTCTTTAAAAATAACATTGTTTTAGAAGGATTTTTTTTTAGGGAAATGCAGCAAATACATCAGATATATGTAAACACTCTCAAAGGAAAACAAAACCATTTTTCAGTTGTATTCTTATGGTGAAGCCCCCAGCAACTTCTTTAAACCAGCCTTCTAGATTCTGCAAGTTGTTAAGCACAGGACATTTAACCTGCTTTTTGCAATTACTTCATTGCAAAACATTCAACTACATGCATTTATTGAGAAGCTGATTTTAAAAGTACCTTTAATCTGCTTTATACATATCAATTGCAGAAGCTATTAGCTGTAATTGGCAATTATTTTTTTTCTTTTTGCTGCTTTTAGTGTGTATGATCAGCTTCCAAAAAGTAAGGTTTTAGAATTTCACTAATGTATCCTAAGTGATGCATTCACCCATGGCGTAGGCAGTTTATTTTTAAGAAATTGTTCTTCATCAACATGTGATTTTTCAATGAGTCAAGAGATGTGAAAAAAAATGTGATCAGCAATTGCCAAATTGTGTGGAAAAGGAACAGTGAGGTGAGTGAAAGCACAGAGGAAACATCCTGGCATGATGAATACAAAGGAAAAAAATAGGATGCCTTATAGGTCAGTGGTTGATAGGCTGAACCTAAATAATTGGCATCAAACTAAAACAAGCAAATGTTTCATGGGTATAGGACCAGCTTACACTAGATCCCTTCCTAAGAAGAAAAACAGGCAAAGAAGGGAGAACAAGGAGTCTTCCATCCCATTATATCGTGCAGGCAGTCCTTTAGGACTTCAAAATTAGAAACTACTTTCCAACTGAAAAAGCTGTAACATAACACTTCACTTGGTCTAGCCTGTGACCATGTGATTCTTCACCCACCAATATTTAATTTCTGTGTAATGCTGTAAGTGCAGGTTTAACTAAAAGAGCTTAAAAGCCTTAGCTTGAATGTGTAAAAGGTTCTGAATTTCTGCTTTGGATGTAAGCCACTGAAAAATTTTCAGGAGAGAGATCATTATCTCTCACTGCTAGACTGTCAAAGCAGAGCTAGTTAACTCCATTGGGATGGGAGCATAAGTAATCCTTTCCATGCCTGTGAGCCACAGTCTGAAACCTTAGCAAGTAAGAGCTGATGATAAATCTACTCATCAAAGAAGGCTGGTAGCATGCTTATTGCTTTGCAGGAAAAAATATTTTTTGCCTAAGACAACTATAACAGGCTAATTAATTTTCATAAGAGTCCAGTCTATGCAGACACAAAGTTTACAGTGATAATCAGAAGGTAAAAGATCAGGTAGACAATTCATCTCCCCCCTCATATTACTTGGTATTCCACTGCTATGCCTTAAGATCATACAATCATAGCCTTGAGGTAGCAGGAACCTATCAAGATCGTTTAGTCTATCACCTCCCCTGCTTACACTAGGGTCTACTACAGTGGGTTATTCAGGACCATGCCCAGGTGGGGTTTGAAGATCTCCATGCGTTGGAGACTCCTCAACCTCTCTGGGCAACCCGTTCCTGTGCCTGACCACCCTCAGAGTAAACAAGGATTTCTGGTTTTGGAATTTCTTGTATAATTGGTGCCCACTGACACTTGTCCGTTTGCCAAATACCATGGTTGTGGTTTAACCCCAGTCGGTAACTAAATACAACAAAGACCCTTCACCTTCCTGCCAACTTCCTTTCTCCCTGGGTGGGACAGTGGCGGAGAATCTAAAGATTGTAAACCCTGCAGGTTGAGATAAGAACAGTTTAATAACTAAAATCAAGTACTACTACTAAAAATAATAATAAGGAAAATAACAAAGGGACAGATAAAAAATCAAAAGAGGAACAGAAAAAAAACCCCAAACACAAGTGATGCACAACACAATTGCTCACAACTTGTTTGCTGATAGACAGCTTGGCCTGAGCAGTGACTTGCCCTTCCAGATAACTTCCCCTAGTTTATACGTCAAGCATGATGTGCTGTGGTATGAAATACCCCTTTGGTTAGTTTGGGTCAGGTGTCTTGTCCCTGTTCCCTCCCTGCTTTTTTGTCTCTCCTCACTGGCAGAGTATGAAAGACTGGAAAGTTCTTGATGAGGGTAATTGCTACTGAGCAACAACTAAAACAACATTACTTGTTGGAGTGTTGTGAGCAAACCATATAAAAGCAGAGAAAGACTCATATACTACTAGTGCTATATTAAAAATGTGTCCGGAGTCATTTTGGAACACTGTAATGACTTAGCAGTGGCAAGCCAGAAACATGCTTACACAAATGAGAATAACAGAATAAAACAGATACATAGACCCAGGGTTTTCTGATGTCCTAGGCAATAGAAAGAAAAGCTCCACCTCTTTCAGGGGCACTGCTCCAAGTGGTTCTCCTACAGATGAGTTATGTTGTCATTGCTAATTTTTTGGTACAAAACACATACTTCCTACTTGTGTTTGGCCCTAGGAAATATAGATAAAAATAAGGTTCTAGCAAAGCTGATTATTCCCAATGACAGCTGTTTGCAACGGTTTTGCAAGAGGGACTTCTTCTATGGCAGCCTAAACTGGAAGTGGTTACAAGAGAATACTGTCCTTAAGATTATCCAGACTGTTTCTGACCCTCCAATGCCTCTTCGATACACTATAGCCAAGCCATGCCATTTTTTCATATTTTATATGTTTGAAAAACAAAAGGTTAACAGGATATTTATTCTAGATGAGACTTTTTCAAAATAAGCAGTTCAACTACACATACTAAATATACTGCTGTTTGTAAATTTGTTTGCATGCAGTACTTTCAAAAGGAACTTACAAACAAAAACATCTGCTGCCATGAATGAATTTGAACTAGACATCAAAACACTACTTGTGAAATATTTATAAAAATAAACAAGCAAAAACCTGTATAGAAGTTCCAAAAGATGAAAAACGTTATGTGCTTATGGAGGAAAAAGAAAAGGCAATGTATGCCTCATTTTAAAGATATTTAAGAATGCAACCTTAAATTTCAAATTGTGATCATCACTTCCAAAATGGTTAGCTTAGAGACAATTGTGAGGATGGAATTCAGGCACTACCACAGATGTTTAATTTTGTGGTTCTTGGAAAATGCAGGTAGTATCTTGTTATATACTGGTAACATTTTTAAAGCACATCTTCAGCTGGAGGGAATCCGCATTAGATAAAATCTAACTTAGCAAGGTAGATGCCAAGTGAATTCTTTTCTATTAGAAGAAACATATAGGAAAGATGTATGTTTCCATTTTAAGTCACCTTTTTGATGTACATTCAAGAACTTAATGGTAAACAAAAGCGAAGCAATGTGTGTCCAAACAACTATTAATTACAATAGCAGAAGAAACTCAACAATGAAATGATTTGTAAGCTCTGAACACTCAGGATGTACAAGCCCATGAAATGTTAAAAGAGAAAAATTTAAATTATCAGAAAGAAATGGTGAAAATAAATTTAATACTCCTTTTATCGTAAACATTTCCTTTTCAAGTCTACCATAAATTAGTCTTCCTAGTTAATGACTATATAAAAGTGAAAGGAAAATATTTAGATAATTTTTTCAAGAGGCATGTAATAATAAAGCAAGTAATTATAATAGCATTAGGATGCTCAGGAGTGTATTTTATAGGGTCGTTAATATGGTTCATGGATAGCTGAAAGCACATGGCCTTTGGCCTCATGCCTCACAACACACATGGGGCATGCATTAATGGCTCTGTAAAGCACACCATATTGTGTCTCACTGCCTTAGTAAAGACTTACAGATGAAATGCTAAGCCATTTTCAGTTGAGCTAGAGTATTTAGCTGAAGTTGAAAGGAAAATTTCAGTCATAGAAACAAATCATGTAATGTGTAATAAAGTATACTGACAAGTAGAGATGAAAGCAAACTTTTTTAAAAAAGAAATTAATTTACCTGTATGTTTTCTGTTGAAATCGGTGAGATGGTACAAATAAGTGCTTACCAAATTCATGTGATATTAGAACTTCAGTAAAGAAAATGTTAGGGATATGTTTACCTTTCTTTCTTTTATATTATTTGGAGCTGTATGTCTCTATGCCTTTTCTCTCTTTGTATTTTTTTTACTTCTAGACTGAATGCTTAATTCTCAATTAGTAAAAGAGAAAGTGAAGAATTTTTTCAGCATACCTACAGTAATGTAAGGTACCTCAACTGAAATCCTGGTGGAAAGTGTTGAGAAGAAGAACAAATTATAATGAATGTGGGAGAATTCATAAAATCAAACTTAAGAGCTGGCAGAAAAATGGCACAAAATTTTTTTTTATTCCTGGGATTCTTAAATGTGTAGTCATTCTCCCACAGAAAGACTGCTCACCTCTGATTTTACTTCATTAAAATCTTGATACAAAGAGTGAAAAATTGCTGCAGAACAATGAAAAACTGGAGTAAGATTTTTTTCTGGTTTGCTTCTCACTTTGAGCAATAATAGTGCTTACAACATATACAACACAAGAGATACTCAAACTACTTCTGCAAATACATTGGTACCTATTATTTACATTTTGTTGAAGGCAATTTTCATACTTTGCTTAAGTGATGTTAGCCAAAATACGTAATTTCGTCTGGCCTTTCATAGGCCTTCATTTAGCGTTTTGTCAAGTAATAATGTATTTAAATTCAGTGTTTGCCAAAATAATATTTATTTATCAGTACATCAAGGGATGTAAGAAATCAGTGTATCAATGTAGCCTTCTATATATATTCTCCATTAGAAAATAATGTAAATTTTCTATATTTTGCTGTACTATTTTATATGTTGGCTAAGGCAGGAATTTACACATGGATCACACATTCAATAGAAGAAAAACCATTATAGGACCCTCTTTTGCCAGTACTGCAAGCCCTCTAGATCTCTTGTTCACATTACTCTTTTGAACTATTAAGATTCCTGTTACAACCTTAAAATACAGATCTTGTTCAACTGATTCAAAAATATCTCGAGGTATTATATCAAAGTATCAGAACAGTATTTGAACTAGTACTTATATATGCAAACTAATTTGCACACACACACACACACAAACAAAACAAACAAACAAACAACAAAACCCAAACCAAACAAACATAAAATGAGCAATTTTATGCATCTGAAATGTGTGAAAAATGAGAGCAACATTTGCAATGGAAATCCCTGACAAGTTATCTACTTTTTTGAAAGCCCCACAGCATAGAGAAGTGTTTCATTTGAGAAAACTTGGGACTATTTTCATATATGTAATTAAATTCAGTGTATTGGGAATCCAGATGTATGTTAGCTACTTGTCCAGCTACTTGTACCAGAAGTGTCAAAATAATCTTGATTTGTCTTTTTTTCTGGGCATGAATTACAGCAGCTAACTCTGGAGGGAAGGGTACCTGGCCCACCAAAACTGGGCACAGATCTAACCATCAAACCTATATGCTGAGCTGTAGTATGTTTCTTAATGTCTTCTTGTCTTGCTTGAGAATCAGAATATTGGAAACTCAGAAGGTTATTTTAGCATCGGAAAGCTCTTCAGGGAGATACAGACTGCATAAAAATCCCCATCTCTTGGCTTGTAGTTAGACAGATCCTTTCCTGGAAGTCTGGCATTCTGGCAAAGGAAGAGCAGCCTAAATTCTGTTTGCTTCTAAGGACAAAGCCGAATTCGGCTTTTCTGACAAGTCATCCACCACAAGACAACCAAAGGCTTAGGACAATGCATAATGTATAGCACAGGCTATTTTGTATACCTGAAACATTTCTAACAATATGGATTAGAGATTTTACACAGAGATCAGTGATGGTGTAAAAGTAATTCGGCCAGATGTTACTTAAAGGAATGCAAAGTTAGCTACATCTAGCTAGATCATAAAAATTACAAATAATTTAAGATAATAGAGTCAAAGATTCTGATAGTTTTTCCTGAGGCAACCAGATGTCTGTATTTTGTCTTCAATGAACACCTTCTCTCCTGTTTTTGCAAATATTATCAAATTGAAGCTTATTATGCTCAGAGATAAATCTGCTATTTGGAAAAACTGGAATAATTTTATTGTATGATTAAACATTGATCAAGGGAGTTTATCTTAACAAAAAGTAATTTCTCTTGACAGAAATGACACAAACTGCTCTTATGGCAAAATAAATAGTTTTGAAGATTCTTATTTGTTATTTTTCTGTTTACCGAAAAAGAAGTCTAATGACAAACATTAGAATAAACCTGTTATTTAAAACATACCTGTACCACGACAGAAACTTATTCAATAGCTAACAAAATGATGTCTTTGTGCCCTAAAAACCAGAGAAGTGGGTGTGTATCCGCCTATTCAAGCAGGTGTATAATGTCAATTTGCTGTGCAAGAAAAAGCACAAACAGAAAATAAATGGTTCATTTTAAAATGCTCTATATATTCAGGGTTCCCATTTCATAAAGATCTTGCCTGCTGTGCACTGCATTTGACCCTTTAAACATATCTAGTCAGTAACCTATTGTTTACTGCAAGTCCATTTTGTCATTTTGATGGTACAGATTCAAGTGTGGCAATCTTCCTTTCTCTGCTTCACTGCATACATGACTGCCTTTGGCTGGTACCAGTTCACAAAAACCCCACTAAAATGTCATTAATTACAGTGGGTTTGAGATCTGAGTACTAATTCTATTAATGGAGCTTTGAAATTAGGACACTGTAAATCTAGATGATCTGTACTTAAGCATCCTGCACATTGGGCTGACCTGAGGTTACCTACTATATTAAATAAGAATTGTTGAACACATTTTTGGAATTCTACGTGTAAATCAGACCTTGTGAAGTACACCACCAGAGGGAACAGATAACCACAGTATGCTTTCTGTCTTAACTTTTATTTATCTATCATCAAATTCACTTGGAGTGCTTCATTCCAAGAAACTGATACCCAAGGCTATGGTGAAATCAGATAAGACCTTCCAGACACTTCCTCTACTGTGTAATCCCAAAATGTTAAAATTCCATTTATAATCAGCTTTATATTCAATATATATGAGACTTGTTACGAAGATGCTGAAGGTCCCTAAAAGTATTTCTGAATTAACAGTCCCTAGAAGTTCTTCCAATTCAAAAAAATTCAATGAATGACTTTTGACGGCACATTTTGATGTTCTTTGCTATTAATTTCCCATCCTTACTTTCAATGTAATGTACTTTTAATTAGGCAATAATATATAATCTTCTGTTCATCTATCATTTTTACTCACATGCATTAAGTAATGGATAATAGAAGAAAAGCTCATCAGAGACCCTTTGGTGGTACAGCAAAGCTGGAATAAAATGCCATCTCCTGACAGTACCTTTAAGGTTTCATAAAAAGATAATGAATGTGCTTGTCACTTATGCTAATGATCAAATATTTTCCCAGTTTTACTGGACATTAAATTGTGAACTATGAAAGAAAACCCCATAGTCTAAGCAATGTAGGAAAAAGAATCTTGCTATGTTTTTCACCTCCTTCAATACCTAACTTAAACCTTCTTGTTCCAGTATTACTTTAACTGAGTAGTCACTATGCAATGAGTGGGTGAAGCTTACTTTTACTCAAGTGAAGAGGCATATTTCCAGCAGAAAACACAAAGTTGCAGAATAGGAACATGACGGGTTATATATGCAAAAACCTTAAGTGATACAGGACACCAATTCATCACAATATCTTTATGAAATTGACTAAAGGGCTTTTTTCAATCGGAAGTGAAGAAATTTTTGACAGAGCTATGTCTAAATTTTATATATGATTTTGGATAATATTTGAAAGATATCCTCTGTTTAATACTTTCAGTGGTATTACCAAGATGTCAAAATAAATAAACAAGCAAGGCAGAAAATAAAAAATAATAAAAAAAAACCCAAAACCACCAAACCAACAAAACAAACACCACACACAAAAAGCCAACGACAAAAATAAATAAAACCCAGAACACCCCACACTGTGTAATGGGAACAACACAATGTAAATAATTACCAAAATAAGGATTGATCAGTTTAACAAATTAGATTAACACTCAAAAAAACACAGACCTAATTTGAAAGCCCTGGAAAAAAAAAACCAACAAAAAACAAAAATCAAAACCAAAACAAAGGTATGCTCTTCTATTTAGAAAATATCAAAATAATACCTTCTAGTCAATCACAATGGAATTAGACTCCTGAAATAGGCAAGTACTTATAAATTGTTGTGAATTAGTTTTCAGTCTAATATATTGTCATCTCTGTGTTCAATCCTGCAAATGGTCAACTAGATAATTTTCCATCCCATGAAAAGGTTAACTAGGCTACAGTCTGGAATTACTACAGTAAAGGGAATAAGCCCACATGCATAAATTCACTCATAAAGAAAAGTTGTGCACTATCTTTTTGCTTGCTGGGAATGTGCAATGTCTGGCTCAGAGAAAGATAGTCAATGGCAGAAATGCTGGGTTTGGCACTTGCAGAGGTACTTCCACAGAGGAGTCGACAAGGAGAGGTGCCATGCTTGATCTCGTGCTCAACAACAGGAAGGGGCTGGTTGGAAATGTGACTCTCCAGGGCAGCCTATGGACTTAATGCCCTGGACTTCAAGAGAGCAGACTCTGGCCTCCTCAGGAACCTGTTTAGTAAGGTTCCATGGGATATAGCCCTAGAGGGCAGGGGGGCCCAAGACTGTTGCTTCATACTCAAGAATCACCTGCTACAAGTTCAGGAGTGTTGCATCCCAACTAGAAGGAAGTGCAGCAAGAGGGCCAGGAAACCTCCTTGGATGGATAAGGAGCTGCTGAGGAAACTTCGAGGGGAAAAAAAAGAAGCTTATAAAAGGTGGAAGCAAGGAAAGGCAGTCTGTGATGAATACAGGGATGTTGTTCGGAAAGCTAGGGACCAGGTAAGGAAAGCTAAGGCCCAGTTAGAATTAAACTTGGCTAAGGATGTTAAGGATAACAGGAAGGTATTCTATAGGTATGTAGCGAATAAAAGACAGACTGGGGGCAATGTGGGCCCCCTCTGGAAGGTATCAGAAGAACTGGCTACCCTGGATTTGGAGAAGGCCGAGGTTCTTCACCTCAGTCTTCCCTGGAAAATGCTCTGATCACACCACCCAAGACTTGGAAGGCAGACACAGGGACTGTGAGAATGAAGACCTTGGGCGCACTGTAGGAGAGGATCTGGTTCAAGACCATCTTAAGAAACCAAACGTGCAAAAGTCCATGGGACCTGATGAAATCCATCTGCAGGTCCTGAAGGAGCTGGCGAGTGAAGGTGCTGAGCCACTGCCCATCATATTTGAAAGATCATGGCAATCAGGTGAAGATCCCAAAGACTGAAAAAGGGAAATATAACCCCCATTTTCATGAAGGGGAAAATGGATGACCCAGGGAATTACAGACTAGTCTGTGCCTGACAAAATCTTGGAGCAGATTCTCCAGGAAGGCATGCTAAGGCACATGAAAAACAACAAGGTGCTTGCTGATGGCCAGCATGGCTTCACTAAGGGGAAATCCTGCCTGACCAATTTGGTGGCCTCCTACAATGGGACTACGGAACTGATGGACAGGGGTAGAGCAGTTGATGTCATCTGCCTGGACTTGTGCAAAGCGTTTGACACTGTCCCACACGACATCTTTGTCTCTAAATTGGAGAGAAATCAATTTGATAGGTGGACCACTCAGTGGATAAAGAACTGGTTGGATGGCCGCACACAAAGAGTTGTGGTCGATGGCTCAGTGTCTGGCTGGAGGCCAGTGATGAGTGGTGTCCCTCAGGGATTGGTGTTGGGACCAGTCTTGTTCAACATCTTTGTCACTGGCATGGACAGTGGGATTGAGTGCGCCCTCAGCAAGTTTGCTGATGACACCAAGCTGTGTGGTTGGGTGGATACGCTGGAGAGAAGGAATGCCATCCAGAGGGACCTTGACACAGGGAATTGCTTGAAAAAAGTCCAGCGCAGAGCCACAAAGATGATTAAGGGCGTGGAACATCTCCCTTATGAGGAGAGGCTGAGGGAGCTGGGTCTCTTTAGCTTGGAGAAGAGGAGACTGAGGGGTGACCTCATCAATGTTTACAAATATGTAAAGGGTGAGTGTCAGGATGATGGAGCTAGGTTCTTTTCAGTGATGTCCAGTGATAGGACAAGGGGCAATGGGTGTAAACTGGAGCATAGGAGGTTCTGTGTGAACATCAGGAAAATCTTCTTTATTGTGAGAGTGACAAGAGCACTGGAACAGGTTGCCCAGGGGGGTTGTAGAGTCTCCTACGTTGGAGATATTCAAGGCCTGCCTGGACAAGTTCCTGTGTTATGTAATCTAGATAACCTCGCTCTCGCAGGGGTGTTGGACTAGAGATCTTTTGAGGTCCCTTCCAACCCTTAGGATTCTGTGATTCTGTGATCCTGCCCCTCTGCTCTGCTCTCGTGAGACCTCACCTGGAGTATTATGTGCAGTTCTGGTGTCCTCAATATAAAAAGGACATGGAGCTGATAGAGCAAGATCAGAGGAGGGGCACAAGGATGATAAGGGGGCTCAGAGCACTTCACATATGAAAACAGGCTGGGAAAGTTGGGGCTGTTCAGCCTGGGGAAGAGAAGGCTGTGTGTAGACCTCATAGCAGCCTTCCAGTACCTGAAGCGGGCAAGGATGAGAAGAGGGCTCTTCACCAGGGACTGTAGTGATAGGACAATGCATAACCAGTTAAAACTTAAACAGGGAAAGTTTAGATTGGATATAAGGAAGAAATTCTTTATTGTAAGGGTGATGAGGCACTGGAATGGGTTGCCCAAAGGAAGCTGTGAATGCCCCATTCCTGATGGTGTTCAAGGCCAGGCTGGACGAAGTCTTGGGTGACATGGTTTAGCGCATGGTACCCCTGCCTATACTGGGGGAGGTTGGGGGGATGGAGCTAGATGATCTTCAGATCTCTTCCAACCCTAAGAATTCTATGATTTTTGTTGTGTTCTGATTCCTTTCACTATTCTGAGTTCAATTTGCTGCAGTGACTTTACTTTAAGCATTAAAATTACAAACTGGCAAAAAATCAGGGTGGCAGAATACCTGGGCAGATGTTTTCTACTCAGTAATTCCAGTCAATATCCTCCAACTAATGGGTGACAATATAAATAAACAACTAAATGACAGTAATGGTTCCCATACCCTCCTCAAAAAGGAAACTGCATATATTTAAAGAAAGCATAACCAAGACAATCTCACTTATGCGTGTGCTTCTATTTTGGCATAAATTATGGTTTTACAATTACATAATGTTTGCCTTCCTAATGCAGTCATTATTCAGAATGTTAAATGGAAAATCCAAAATAGACAACATAGTTATTCTTTTTTTTCTTTATAATCTCCTTTTAACCCAGACCCTTGGAATGCCAATTTACTGTTTCTGTAGGGAAAAAAAAAAAAAAATGGAGAAAGGTAAAGGAGTGCTTAACCCAGAGATTCCTGTAAGTCATTCTTCAATCTCCCTGGATATGCGCTGCATTAAAAATGTTTCTTTCAGTTCTATTAAAGTCCTGTGGTTAAATGACAATCAAGAGTAAGAAGTATAAATTCATAAAATGAAGAAATGAATAGGCAGTTAGCATAAACCTGCTCTCTCCTTTCTCCCCATTCCTGAGTGCTGACCCAAAGCATTCTCCTTTTCTAAATAAACCTTTCATATGAGAAAACACAGAAAGTGGCACTGATAGTATTAAATATAACATTATCTTTTCTGGATGTTAAATAGACTCCTTTTATAATCCTTTAACATTTCTTGTATGAAATTTAAATAAAAGCTCCTGCTTTTTACCAGATGGATATATGTTAAACAAACATTTGAAGTCTCAAATTACTTGAGTTCAAAATCTAAACTTGTCTTCATTTCTGTCCTTTCCTAAAAACAAGCCATAAAAATTTATTTGCACTTACTCCTATGCAGTCCTTCAAGGGTATTAGTTTACTTGCATAATATTCCTCACCAGATGAGATTGCTTGCATAAGACTTGCATTTGAAAGGAATATAAAGAAGATATACAGTCTGTTTCCAGTGGCTTCTTATTCAGTAGTCCCCAATTTTCAAGGGCTAATAGCTCTCTTTACCATCTCTCTATACGTAGGAAAAGTTTCTAACCTATTTTCACTCTCAGAATTTTTCCAAAGACAGAATTGGGCCATGGGTCTCACTGAGTTTTTTGTTTGGTTTTTGAATACACTTGCTTGTATTTCTTTAATTTTTATCATTGTTTTCTGTTTTCCAAAGGGATTTCACTTTTAAGTGACACCCATGATTTTATTTTGAAGCAAATCTTGCAACTCTGTAAAATGCAGATCCTTGAGCACGATCTGCCTATAAGACAAAGGATTTTTCAACTCAGAATAAACAAAAAATTATCTGAATTGCACCAAAAGCTGTCTACTGTGAACTTAATAGTACTGTAACAAATCTAGTATCACAGCATAGACTCCCTTTAGTGGTCTGGAAGAAAATGCTGCTGTTGCAGCTCTAAACATTCATTTGGCTGGCTTCCTTCTTAAGAAATGTCACAGTGAAAATCTTGGTGAAACAACACCAGAACACATAGGACTCACAGAGATCATCTATATTAAGATGTATATCCACAAATACTGGTACAGGACTGGTACAAGAAACTCAGATCAATAAAGGCCATACAAAAGTGAGAAGATAGATCTTACTTGCTCCCTACATCTTCTCATGTGAAAAGAAATCCCTATATTACTTCTCCCTGTAGAGCCAGGCATTTTAGACAACAGTGAAGTGAGATCTCCTATATCTGTCCCACAGGCAATGGACAGTGAAGCTTTAACCTCTCAGCTTATGGGATATGATCAGATAAGGGAAGCTGAGAATTTGTCAGCTATGTATTTGTAAACCATACCTTATTTCACGTAATCACAAAGGACAACATTCTGCTGTACAGAATGAAATGTAATGAACAAGAGTTTCAAAACAGCAAAAATAAAAAGTTGGTACCTACTCTGATTATGCAAAGGTTCTACTCTGAGACCATAAAACAAAGAAAGGCAGAAAAAATTAAAACTATGCAAGTTTTCTTTTTTGATTGCCCAAGGAAGTTTTGAATGCTCCATCCCTGGTGGTGTTCAAGGCCAGGTTGGATGGTGTCTTAGGTGACATGGTTTAGCGTGAGATGTCCCTGCCCATGGCAGGGGGGCTGGAACTAGGTGATCTTAAGGTCCTTTCCAACCCTAACTATTCTGTGATTCCTAGTGTGTTTCTGTGCTACCTATTCAGTACATCATTTGTTATTTAATACATGACAGATAGGCATTGTACTAGATATAAAATATATGAACAACTTCTACATATAGTTAACAGGTGCAGTTATTTTACTAAGAAAACCCTGCAAGCCTGCTACAGGGTTATTTTAGTTAGCTTGAAAGTAATTTCAAGTATTCATGCCAATGAATTTTAGAGGTTTTACTGTAATAGGTCTCACTTGAAAGAAAACTATCTCTCTGCCCCTTGAGTGTCTGTAAAGTCCACAGAGTCCAAAGAACCACAAAACCACAACTGAAATCCTTCTAATTTCAGTAAGATGTTAGCAGTAGGTTGTCTCAAGAACCAGTACTAAATTACAAGTGCAAAAGCCATTATCATCAACAAAGGTGAATTAATTTTCATCTTTCAAGCAACTAGCCCTTTCAAATGCTGAAAATACAAACGATTTAGGAATTATACTAAATAATTTACAAAAATAAACAGTGCTTTCAGATAACAGATACTTTATTACTGGAGGAATACCCTACTGGCATATAACAGAGACAAACATTTGAAATATCAGAGATGAGAGCACAGTGTAAAACTAAAATGTTGATTAGAGGCACAGATTACAGATTATTAACTGCTGTAATAATACGTGCCTAGGACTTGAAGTCACTATGCAAATTGGAAGAGGAGAGAGAAAAACATACAAAATATCAGAATTTCCTTGCTTAAGTTAGTACATCACAGACGAACCTCCAAATTGATATGGAGGAGATAAATCCAGCAAGAAATAGTTATGATGTGTCTGGAAATGATTTAGTCCCTTGTAAAACACAACCACAGTAGATTAAGTTTCAAAATGTAAAATAAAAATCCACTTCCTTCTCCCCAAAATAAAGTTCATTCAGCCAAATTTTTAACAAAAATCTAACTGTTGGAAGAATATTACTCAGATAAACAAATCAGAACCGATGGTTCGGCAATTTTGCTAACTGAATTCAAACCACAAAGAAACAGAACAATGATGAAAGAAACTGATCACATGAAAGAAAACTAGAGTAAACAAGAGTAGCAGACATAACTAATGCCCATGAATAGAAAAGAAAGTTAACTGGTCTTCAGAACTAACTCTGCTGTGAATGACACCTGGCCTATCACACCACTTTAGAAGTCAAGGGAATACCCCTATACCTATGTAAGTTTTCTGAAGTCACTCTACTGACCTCTGTAATATCCCCAAATTGAAGTCCTGCTTTCAGAAGTCTTACTATGCAACATTTCAGTAGAATATACAGAAGAAACAACAATCATATTGTCTCAAGAGCTGGTGAACATGTATCACAAATGTGACTCCATTGAACAAAGAGCAAAATATAAATTTTTGCAAATACAAACTACAAGAGGGATACCACACAAGTTTACTTAAGAGCATAAGCATGCCCTATTCACTGTATTTGAAACAACCAAAAAGTAACCCTATTTGCTCCCAAATTTGGCCTAGAAAAGAAATACTGGAGGCATTTGAATTATACTCAAATCACTTTTCAAAAACACAATGAAGCACCAACAAAATAGTTGCAAAGTACAGCTCTTATTAAAAAATGTATTCTTAAGTTCCTTAGCTTTTCAAAATATGAAAAAATCATGGTAATCAAAACTTCCAACAGAAAATCCTTTTATCTATCACTTTACATTTTTTAGAAAAACAACCTCAATTACCTGTCTACAAGAAAGAAAAACAAAACCAACAAAAAACTAAAAAAAACCCCAAAATACCCCAAACAAACAAACAGTATTATTTACAGGGAAAGAACAAACAGAAAAACCCAGCAAACACTTCTGTCTGAACAGCTCAACCATGGGAACACCTGTTTCATTCCCTTAAAAGCATGGCAGCAGCTTCTTCCAGATGGCACTTGCAGTGTCTTCATATCATCCCCAGAACACAAGCCTTTTGTTTTACAAAGATTATTTTTTTTTTAATACATTCTCACATACAACATGAATTGCATTGCAGACAGCAGGGATTAACTGAAAGCTGAAAGTTTCTTACCAAGTACCCCAAGGCGATAGTTGACTGTGATGACTATCACATTCCCATAACTTGCTAGAACACTGCCATCATATAAGTTTCCAGTGCCTTCCATGTAGGACCCTCCATGAATATACACCATCACAGGCTTAGGTCCCCCACTGTCCCGAATGTCTGGAAAAAATATTAGGACACATTTTATTTCATGAAAGTACCAAAGAAGATACATGCAATATTTAAATTTTTTAGTGAGGTTATTTTTCTTGAAGTGTTTCTCAAGCAACATCTTTTACATAAGGAAATGGGCAGGTGGGCGTGTTATTTTTTGGCTTGCTTGTAACTGAAGTTTGTATTTTTAAAACACTTGTTGGCCTCAGAAAAGCAGAAAGGAATTTAAAATGGTAACGTTTCCACATATGCAATAGGACTGTGGTCTAATTCTGTTCCTGCTGAATTTGATGTAAAGCATCACTAATATTAGTGTGAGCTCATTTAGTCACTTCTGAAAGCTTAGTCTGTCTTTTTGTTTACTTAGCTAAAGGCAATTCACCATATTAAGATAAACAATATTTCTGCTCATAACATTCTTCCAGTATGGAAGCAATCAAGTAATTCATAAAAGGGGTGTATAAACAGCTGTCTTTTGAGAGATGTGAAGTCTAAGTTCTCAAAAGGTACTTAGAAGATGTTTAATATTAGATCTCATATGGATATGCTTTTTAACCTGGGTAGCCTGAAGTTTAGGGTGTGTGGGTCCTTCTTATTTTACTAAATTGTGGAAAGGACTGCATATTTGGAAAAATAGCTGCCTACGTTGAAATGAATTGCAAAGTTCTCAAAAGTGACTGAATAGAGGTAACAATTTTAAATCTCAGAAGCTCTGCCATTCTCTCAGACAACAAAACGAGATATTGACATACTGGTTTGAGTTTCTTTTTAATTAAGACATTGACGTGGGTATCCCTTCCTCCATATAGTCCTATTTGCAAATTGATGCAGCTACTCAGAAAAATATTTGGAATACCTGAACACCACTGCTCCATGTGAGGAAAGTTGGTTTTAAGTACCAATTCAAAGCAACAGTTAGTGGTGGGATAATACATATTTTTAAAAGATTTTTTTTTCTTAAGTCTTTTAAAGGAAGTCTTCTAAAGAAATCAGCTAAGGTGTAAATTCAAACTTTTACATCTGGATTAGATTGTGTTTTGATCTCATGTACTAGATGCCTGAGTCTTTGCCACTGGCCAAGTCATAACATTCCTTAATAGTTCCTAAAAATCAAGAAAGACAATAGCAAGAAAGCATATGAAAACTTCCCAATGAGGAAATGTACAAGAATATTCTGATTTCAAAACTTTTTTGTCATTATAACAGTATTCCAGTGACTTCCCTCGACTACCCCACCATCTGAGGAAACCTCAGATGTACTGTTTACTCCTTTGATTTGGAGGAATCTTAGTTAAGAAGCTTTCAAGTAAACACTCTCTGAAGTTGTCTGAATTATTTCTGAAGCACTGTAAAGACTGGTAGGTAAGGAGAATTGCATGAAAACACCTGGTTTTTTGAATTTGCTGAAAAAGATCAGCACAGATGTGCCTGTTTATAGAAAGCCAGTTGCTGTTGTTATATGCAACAATATACTGTTACATGTTATATAACATATATATGTTATAACATATATATGCTATATATAATATAGCATATTCTTGATTCTAATATGAAGAAAATACCAGAACATTCAAGATTAGAAATTGGATCTTCCATATTGGAATTACTAGAACAATCATTTATTCAAGACCAGAAGAACAATGAAAGTTTGCGCATGAAATTGCTTGTATTGCTTTCCTCACTCTTGGGCTTTCCAACATGCAATTTTCAGAGTGTAAAGCTATGGAGATTATTTACCTTCATTGTACACAGAACAGAATTATGAGCTCCTGAGGTTTAAAATCTACACCATGGAAGAAGTCTTTTCAAATTCATATACTGTTTTCAGGACATGGTTTATTCATAGTCTATGCTCTTTTTTTTTATATATACAAATATGGATGCAATAATAAATTATTAATCTGAAATCACTGTGTGACTGTTCCCAGCAGAAATTGTACACAGTTAATTGTATGCTTGGTGGTAGCACAGGGGGAGACTGTCTCAGAATTCCTCTTTAATTAAAATTACATAGAATTACAGAGCACCAACTGTGAACAGTAATGAAACATTGGTAGTATTGGCCTGTTTATCTGGAAAATAATATTGGAATATTTAGAAAAGAATGGGCATCCTTCCTCTGAGAAAGGAAGCACACATTCATGAGTGAGACCTGATCTATAAAGGCGTGATTCTCTGAGTAAATTCTATATATAACATCCTTTTGCTGTTTCCTACTACTAATATTCTTCTATAGGTTGCCGTCAGACAGACTGATTTGCATCTCTGCATATGTGTCACATCAGAGATCACTGCTTCAACCTATAGATAGGAATATTTGAAAGGCGTGAACATTTAGCTGGGAGAAAACTGTTTAACTGCAGATGTAGTTAACTAGTGGGTATTATTAAACAATAAGATCAAAGGGAGAAAGAAAAAAAAAAAAATCAGACCACAATGAAGAATTTATTTCTCCCTGAGAGTAAATGTTCTCCCATCAAAACTACCATCCTTTAAAATGGAGGAAGTATTAAGATAGTATCAGTGGAGAATATTAGGAGGAAAAATTTTGTGAGGAGAAATTTCGTATTTGTACAAAAGTGCAAGAAAGATGCAGTTCTCAAAAGTGTTTATTGGAGTTAAGTGTCCAACTCATCAAAGGGGAGTTTTGGGACTTGGATACTTTTCAAAAGCTGACTGTAAATGATTTGATACATCTTTCATTTTCTTTTTCCTACAGGCTGGTATGAGTCCTTTGCATGCATGTGCTGGAATGGTCTCAGTAAACTGTAGCTACACATTCTCATGCAGATTAGTAGTTGTTCCTGGATGCAGATAAATAGTTACTTGTGGAAGTAGCTCATTCTGAACCTGAAGAATTGGGGTGCAAATGTGGTATTTCTGCCACTGTAGATTTATATACTGATTTAATTTAGTTATGTACTGTACTTTTTCTTCGATTTTATGAAGTGTTGCTTTAATTAAAAAGCAGACAAATATTTTCAAAGACACATGCAGTAATAGTGCTGTTCAAAATCCTCAAATACAACTCTTCTGTTTTCATTCACAAACAACATCAGTTATGAGTGCTGTGATTTGTTCAGTTTTAAATTGCTAGCTCATAAAACATCTAAATAGGTCTTACTGTATAGCAAAGAATGGTCTTATTTATGACATGTACATGAACTTTCTCATTACAGTTTCAATCATCTCCTCTGTTCTGTACCTTTCTAATGTTTGTTGCATCTACTTTTTATGTCTAGTTTTAACTACATTACAGGCAATTTAGAAATAGGGCTGTCTTATTCTATGTTTGTAACATCACACAACAGGGAACTGGGTCTGACTGTGAATACCAGTCACAATTATCATCAATAACAGAACATAACTATAGCTTCAGTCATTTGGAGCTGATATGAATTGGCCACATGACCTAGCAAGTATGATTTGCAGGGAACAACCAAAACAGGAAAGGAAGAAAGCCTACCTGGAAATAACTAGTTAGTTAAGCACCTATATGACAAGCATCATTTTGCTAATTGTTAGAAAGAATCATAACACCTTGACATAGAGCATTAAGTAAATCTTGGGGTTTGATTATGAAACAGCACAAGAACGTGGAAAACTTTTAGACTCGTTACTGTAAAACCTATGTACTCCTTAAGCAGAATATGTCTATGTGTGTACCTCTTCCACAAGCTTTTGTCCTAAAATATTTAAGTACAGCATGGTACCAATCAGTGCAACTTTCAATGATTTAAAAGACTTTTAACTGTATTTGACCTTTCAGGTCAAATCTATCAGATGCTTCATAGACACCCTGCTATTTTAATAAGCTAGTGCACTTAACAGTGCTAACATGCAGACATCCATTAATACCAAGTTTTTAACATGTGATATAAAAATAAATATCCTGACACTATTAAAGTAACTATTGAACTTCTGATAGGAGTGTCAGCAAGGTTCTAGACACATTTCATTTTAAAATATGGCCTGCAGCTACCACATTTCAGAAAATAGGATTATCTCGTTTGTTTGTTTTTGCATCTGTCAAACCAATGGATCATTTTGTACATTCTCAAACACTTAACTACCTCTACCTAAAAAATTATTTGCGATCCTGATGGAGGACTCTATGAATGCATATTACAATGTTAAAAAAAGGCCTATGCTTTTACAGAAAAGAATCTGGATCAGACTCTCATTAGAGTAGGACCTCAACAGCCAGGTAGGTGTCATTTTAAATTATTGAAGATGATGGTTAGAAATGCAAAAGCTGACAGACTTTTCACTGTACAAGCAATACTTGGCAGTGCTAAAGTATAATGGAGCCCCAAAGCAATGCTTATATTAAAGGTCTTTCAGAATTTTTATTATGCACATTTCCAAGTATTAATAACATCACCACAAAAACTCAACATAATCTGAACTGAGGTTCTCAGTGTAAATTGAAAATATAATTAGCAAAATTTAATATGCAAGTTACATCGGAATCTGCGTTTGGGAGTTGGTGTCACAGAACTAAGATGAATGGGTGACAGGAATCACATGTATATCTATGTGTATCAGTCAGCAAGTTCACCTAAGTGGTAAGATCGGTATTATACCAGCCTGGCTGGAACTCATTAAAGGCTGTAATTAAGGCTGGAGCATGTGGTTGTCTTGTGAGGTAGACAAATGTGTTCCGCTGTTTACTGATCTCTCAAGTCCGAAAATGAACTAATGCCAGATGGAGATAATTTTTTTTTCTGTCTTTTCTTAATACCATGGTAGTTGAAAGCAGACAACATGCCAAACTTTGTAACCTAGTCTGTTTTAATACTAATGGAACAATAGGGGTTTTTGGAGAAGATCCTCAATTCTGAAATGTGCTCTTTTGTGCCAATGATGCTACAGTCTATTAAGCATAAGAAGGGATTTGCAGATGCATTCTGCATCATTAGCAATTTAAAATTTGAGTGGATTTTTATTTGTTTTGATTTAAAACATGCTCTAGACCAAAGCCTTCCTTCCGTCAATGAAGCCCATATAAGACAGAGCATCAGACTAAATGATCAGAATCATCACAGTTATAGCCTGTGAACAAACAGCAACATCTGTTCCTAATCTGTCTCCTTTTTCACAGAGAGATTGGAATGGGGAAGGAAAGGGTAGAAACATCTAGCAATTACAGTGCAGACCCCACTTCTGGGACGTGTATTCTCAGTTCCCTGCTTTACTATGCACACAGTGTCTGAATTCCTCAAATTTAGCGTCTATATTCCTCATTTCTAAAAATTGAATAATAGCATTCCTCTATCACAGAGGGATACTGTGAAACTGAATACATTAAAACCAGAGATGCCTAAAGAACATTTGGGACTAAATAAGGATTTAATATTGACAGATTTATGTGCTAGGTAAGTTCTGTATGACAGAATTGTGGCTGAGAAGAATTCATCTGTGAGCAATCCTTTACAATATTTCATGCATCACTAACTACCTAGAAGTCCAGTTCTGATCCCTGAGAACATAGGCTAATTAATGATTTCTGTTGCTGTATTTTAAGTCACACTAAGTATTTTAGCATATGGGAACTAAGAGTGCATAATCACAGTTTTCTTTTTTTCTATAATTTGCTATAGCAAATCAAATCAAATTAAATTATTACCTTACAAAAAGTAAGACTGAGATATTAGGATTAAAATAGCCTACTTTTTTAAACTAAGTCTTGTTTCTAGACTGGGGAAGATATAGTTTACTTAACTGCTCAGCAACTTAAAACTTGCATCTATACTACATACTGCTTACCTGCATATCAGCAAATAGGCATATCCACCACTATTATAAAGAGGGAAAGCCCCAGTGCTCACAGATGCTTTTGGTACTCTTTTTTTGGTGCCTGCTTAATATTTAGTTCTATACTTATTGAAAAACAAGTAAGCAATTTCATGTGTAGATGTGAAAGGGTTAAATTGAAATCAGCATTCATCTAGACTGGGGAAAAACACATTTATATAATTTCTGACTTATCACAAATTTCCCACTCACAGAATTTGAAAACACCTTCATTTTTTAAGCAGCAAATTTGCAGATCATTAGCTGGTAATGTGCACCACTGCCTTTGGGTCTTTTGAAAACAAAAATGAAAAATGATCTAATTAAGCCTGGTCTACTGGTTGCAGTACATACCAGAGATCCAAGTTTGATTACTGATTCCAGTGCTTGTGCTGGCGAGGTTTGGACTATAATAGTGTGGTAGTGACATGTAGCAGCAGATGGGAGTAGGATTATTGAATGCTGTTTTAAATTTAAATCTCATCAAACTCTGATGTTTGAGTGATGCAATACAGAATACTTTCCAGACATTTGATCCTAGAAGCTGATATTAAAGATCTCTTTTTAGGAAAGGTACAGTACAAGAAATGGACATGGGAGCTTCAAATTTCTTAGTACATAGAATGTCCTGAGCATTTTAAGAATCAATGGACATTGTTTATGTAGCATGAATTCTATAGTTGTATGACACATGTGTTTTTCACCATGTATTACCCAGTCTCCCTAATATTCCAACTTTATAATTCATTTGGTTTGGCATTTGTTTTTTTGGTTGGTTTTTTTTTTTTTTTTTTTGGTTTTTTTTTTTTTTTTTTCTTTTTTTTTTTTTTTTTTTTTTGCCTTTTTTTTTTTTTGTTTTTTTTTTTTTTGTTTTTGGTTTTGGTTTTCTTTTTTTTTTGTCCCAGTTATTCATTTGTAGATTTTTATATTGAATAAACACAACCATAGTGCAAAATTTATTTGAAGGATTTGATTGACATTTTAGCATAAATCTAGACAGCTAAGATGGCTTTTTGCTTTGCCTCTCTCTTTCCTGCTATTTATACCCAACTCCATGACTTACATTTGTGAACTCTTCAGTTCTGCACATGCAACAAGCACTAGAGTTTCAATGCAGAAAAGCAGGTTCACAAAATGGAGGTCATCTCATACTGCTCCCTCCACCAAGGGACAGCGAAATGAAGGGCCTCAGTAGATAGGTTTTCTACCAACCAAGCAGACATCCTAGCAGCATTCAGTGTCTATTGATCATAAAAATTTAAATTTGCCCCATATCTCTATGACTCTCAGAAGCAGTAAAAGTCTAATTACTGCCTGCATTCTCCTGCTGGCATGGAAAGAACAAACCTGTAACTTGTATTCCAGAGAAAATTAATCCCAGTACTATCAATTACAGAGATTTATTAGTGCTGTAAATGTTTCTTCCCCTCTAGTTTGACTGCTGTGTTCTTACAGCTCTTTCTCTCTCTCCAACTGTCAATGTGGGAGACAGGTTTTCTCTGACATGGACACTTGTTCTCCAAAGACTGAGATCCCTACTCTCATCTGATTCTACTTACTAAACTGATTTCTGATAGCAAGCTCTCACTGCTGAATTTTAGCAAAATTAGCAGTTTCTTTTAAGTGAGGGTCTAAACAGAGGAGGACTTAACAAATATAATGCCATTAGCATCTGTCTTGGCAATTATACAGCAGTTTAGAAGAGCCATTAAGGTCCACTAGATGAATAACCCAGGTTTCAAATGGTTTCTTAAAATGTATTGTTAAAACAAAGCAGATTAACTTCTCCAATGCCTAATTCACTATCACAAGCCTCAGAGAATATGCAAAAATGTTCCTTCCAATATTTTGCCTTGACCTAATGTATATTCTGATTCCTTCATATATTCTAATATTTGTATATTCTAATTCCTTTATCACTATTATTATTTTCCCTTCAGTGTCTGTCCTATTAAACTTTGTCCCAGCTCAAGTTTCACTTATCCTCTGCCCCCACCCAATTCTCTCCCCATCTCACTTGGAGCGAGGGGCTCTGTGATGTTTAGCTGCCTGTTGAGTTAAACCACAACACATGAGAGCTTTCAAAGGAGATTTTCAGTCTCTGTTCAGTTATTGGGTAAGAAGTTAAGTGCTCATATTTGCCTTCCTTCATCTTTTGTGATAAGATTGCATGTTTCTGTTTGAGTAAAACACTTAATGTTGTGATGAAAACTTTATGAATTAATAGCCTTGTAGTAGTACAAGTTATGGTTAATCTTAATATCTGGCAAAAAAAAAATGCAAACCAGATATTAACAGAGAAGCAACCAACAACTCTACCAGTCTCATATGGTAATTTGTTGTACTTGTAGACCATAAAATACACAACATGTGTGTTTAAGATTCAGAACTTCGAAGCATATCTACTTGAAGGGATGATACTGCTCAGTAGAAAGAGCCTCTTTCATAACCCTGAAAAAATATCAAGTCTGCATAAATTATTTGATTAATAGACATAATTCATAACCAGAATAATATGCTTGACATTTCAAACTTCGAATTTTACTTGGTAATACAGTTTTCTAAGGGTCAGCACAAGCAGACAGGCATCTTTATATGCTTGTAAAAACAGAAGGCATCAAATTCCTTTAGATGACCATCAGTTTAGCTCCGCTGAATTCTCTGGCACTGCACAGAACCTCATCAATTGCAAATATTGTCTGCCATTCTAGGGTTACCACTCTTTTACAGGGAGGTGGGGTAATTTTGCATTTGTTCGTGGCAATGTAAATAAAAAAGTTTTGTATTTGGGGAAATTCAGTTGCTTAAGAGACACTTTCTAAGAAATTTTTGTATTTTCCTTTAATAAACACAACATTTTATATGTTTATCAAACTGATGTCAGTGAAAAAAGAAACATCTTTGTACTTGGTGAAATACATAGGGTTAGAAATCATGCAAAAAGGTGTACAGAGAAACTTTAAAAGAGTGTTAGTTTAAATACTATGGACAAAATTCAGTCAAAAGGTGGGATGCAACATATTAAGAGTCCATTTCAAGAAAACAAAAAAAACCTCCTCTTTAAATATTGTTACTGTTTTGTATCAAAACGTAGAACTTAACAACATTCTTTCTTTAAAAAAATTAAAAATATATATATGTATAACAACAAGCAAGAAGACAAAACACATCAAAAATGGGAATTAAAAAAAAAAAAAACTCTTCAAAAGAAGACAAGAAGTCAAAAAAAGAGGGGAGAAAAAAGATTTTCAGGGATCCTTGTCATGCAAATCAGTTTGGCGGCAAAAAAATACCTTCATCTTCAGCACCGTCATTATCACCTAAATCATCTGTCTGTTTCTTTGTAAGGGGACCTAGGATTGAGAACGGAGAAAATGGAGGAAAAAAGACAATTCAAGAATATACAAGACTGAGGAAAAAAACAGTGAATATTAAATTCCCATGGATGTTTCAAGAAAAACATTTGCAGGGATGGAAATATTAGTTTCCAACAACCAAATTTTCATTATGTTTTTCAAACGTTACAGCAAAACCTTCCCTAGGGGGTATGGCTATTAGAAACATCTAGCACAAGAACCAAAGAGTGCCCAGTGCTTTATTGTTTTTAAATGAAGAATCAAAGCTTGTTTACTAAAAGCATACCCACCATAAACTATATTTATACACTTAATTTAATTGGTTTTTGTTCTTGTTATTAGGAATAGTGGAGACAAGAACTGCCAAATTACCTCTTGCGTTTGATGCAATAAGGTGGCTAATAAATGTCTTCACAGTTGGTTAAAACAGTATTTTCTGTGAAATGCTAATTCACATTTGTAAGTTGAACCATTCAAGCTTATAATTTACAAAGATAAGCATGGATTTATCTTTTTTGTTTGTTTGTTTTTTCCATACTCGTTTCATTTTCTTTTAAATAGAATTGTAGATTCCCTTGTAACCTTTGACTACCTGCTGAGATATTTGTAAATAAACATGAAAATCCATAGGTGAAGTAGAAACAAGAGTGAAATCCTAGACCAATTGAAGACAATGGTTTTTGCCATTGATTTCAATAGGGCCAAGGTTTCAAGCACAGTATACAGAAGTTGCATTGACTATGGAATTGAAGCTTTAGCTTGGGCAAAATACGTAATATCATAATTCTTTATTTCCATAAATAGATGGCAAGACAAAAGTCTTTCATGCCCAGCACCTGTATTATTAGCAAGTGGTAACCGATTCATCATATATTTACAAAAATACCCATTCCTTTCCTGATTAATAAAAAAAATACATCAGAAGGAAAGTCAAAGGCCATTCTAAAGATTATTTCCATGTCATTTATTTACACACTTCTGCACAAACAAAACACAACTGGAACTCTGCATTATTTTTCTTTCTTTTTTTTTTTTTTTTTTTTTCC
>NDXB01016563.1:47537-97224 GCA_002631895.1 Agapornis roseicollis
TTTTTTTTTTTTTTTTTTTTTTTTTTCTCAGAGCTTTCTCATTTACATGACATTCTGTAATTTGCATGCAAAAAAGTAGTCAGTGCGAGCACAGGACTAAGTAACAAAAAACCAAAAAGCCGGCCACGTACAGAGTAGAAAACAAGAACTTTCTCATGCATAAAATAGCAATAGACAAAAACAACAACAAAAGAGAGATGAACAGTATGTGTTGATATTTGCAGTAGATACAGGCAAGAGACATGCATTAACTCTAAGCACCATGGAGCATTAAAACATTTGTATTTCTAAAGCTCTCTCTAGCTCTGTTATTTTACAGGATATTAGTCATTCAGCACTAAACGTGTCACTTATAGGAAAATACCATGTATTTAAATGATACGTTTAATAAAAAAATAAGTTCATAAAATGTCTGTATCAGGTGCATGGATTTGAGAAACTGAAACAACCCATGAAGTACCATGAGATTTTAACTGTGAAAGTAAGAACAGGGACATATTGAAAACCAAAGCTGAATACCTCAGTTACTGCGTCAGCCAGGAGTATGGTTCTAAACTCATTCTAAATACAGAGTACTAGCATTATACATCATAAATTAAACATGAGCATTTTTATAGCCTCATCTATAACAATCACTCTGTTTAGTATAGAGCCTTGGTGATGCAATAGCTTTTCCTAATACAAGCTCTGAATATAATCTTTACAATATATGATATCTAAGTAACTTGACCCTATCCAAATGCACACATTTGAATGTCTTGCTGCCCATCATTCTCATTCCACAGTAACTTTACTTCTAAAAGAATAAACCTACAAAATAATGGGTATATGCAAAGCATAACAATAATTTCATGGTGGCTTTTTCTACACAGTGAACAGGAAGAATGAACTAAAGCATTTTAAAAGCTTTGCATTTAATAATGGGGAGCCAAACACAACCAAAGATATATACATATACATACACATTTTTAATGTCATCTTGTTATGTTTTAAGCTTTTAAAAGTCACCAGAAAGGAATAATGTAGCATCTGGAAAACCAAGCAGCACACATTTCTCCACATAACTTGCACAGAGGGCAATTTCTTTTCTGGATGAAACCAAGACAATGAATGTTACATCTTTTTATAGCTGGCCTTTGTCAGGTATTTTGTGTAGATCATGGTTCCAGATCTCAACAACAGTTACATAGTGCATCAAACATCTCAGTACAAATGACTGATACCACACCACCTCTGATGTTACAATATGGTGAAGTATACCTGAAGCTAGCTATTAAAAATAACCCCAGTAATTTAATTAATTAAAAAAAAAATAAAAAATTGTATTGAAGCAAATTAGGACTTTTTTTTGAAAACCATAAAAAATAAAATAAAATCAAACCATNTAAAGTATACCTGAAGCTAGCTATTAAAAATAACCCCAGTAATTTAATTAATTAAAAAAAAATAAAAAATTGTATTGAAGCAAATTAGGACTTTTTTTTGAAAACCATAAAAAATAAAATAAAATCAAACCATATTCCTTATAGAATCATAGAATTGTTTAGGTTGGAAAGACCTTTAAGATCATGTCCAAATGTTCACTTAGCACTGCCAAGCCCATCACTAAACCACATCTCTAAGTGTCACATCTACAAGTCTTTTAAACTCCTCCAGGGATGGTGACTCAACCACTTCCCCAGGTGGCCTATTCTAATGCTTGCCAATTCCTTTTGCAAAAGGGGTTGACCTATTTTTAAATAGTCACAGAGTAAATATATGCTTTCTAACACAGCCTTATATCTGTATTCATAATAGAGGGGCTCTGCTTCCCACATCCCCTAAGCAGGGGGACTCATCCCTGATGGAGGCATGACAGAGCCATCATGCAATACTAACAGTATTCTGTTAAGAAGAGATAAGATTTCTACCACAAGTTTGCTCCAGTCTGCAAATACATCTCAACAACAGCTAGCTTAGGGAAACATAGACCAAAATGCTTCAGATTTTCTGCTTTCTGGAGTTACAATGCTATCTGAAGTCTAGAAATGAAAGCAGTCTTCATGCACCAGGCAAGAAACTACTTACCTATTATCTGTACTTTACCTATACATACAGGGATGCTGTAGAACTTAATTTGTATTCATAAATTGCCCTGCAATCTTCAAAAGAAACATCAGCTCAAGACCCATTATGCACACGGCTGTCTAAAGTGGCATAAAGCAAGATCAAGTGAATCATAGAATAATAGAATACCAGGTTGGAAGGGACAGCGAGGATGATCTGGTCCAACCCTTTCTAGGCAAAACATGACCTAGACTAGATGTCCCAGCACCCTATCCAGTCAAATCTTAAAAAGTGTCCAGCATTGGAATAATCTTCCTAGGGAGGTAGTGGATTCCCTAATGGCTGATTGTTCTCATTGTGAAAAATGTTTCCTTTTGTTTCCAGTTGGAATCTCCCCAAGAGAAGCTGAGTGGTTTAAATCCTAAATCTTCTAAGAGGAAGCAAAGCTCTGAGCTTGACTGCTCATGTTCTGTGTTGCCTGTGTTACATGTATGGCTGCTAAAGTAATTTTTTTAAATCGTGAAAGTAGTATTAAAAGCAGCTTCGGATTAAGACTTCCACCCATTTCAGCAGTAATTCTCATTCTAAAATCAGTAAGAAATGGCTTTTGCTTCTGATTCTCTGGGTAACAGCATCGCTATGTGTGTATGATCATGAAGACTGACATCTTGAGACCTTACATAGGAAAACATTACTATCACATAACAAAATCAAATCTTGTGCCTACAAAATGTTAACAGTGATAGCCTTTTAAAGTAACAATTAATCAGGACTGAAATTATAGAATCATAGAATCTTTTAGGTTGGAAAAGACCTTTAAGATCATTGAGTCCAATCATTAACCCAGCATTGCCAAGTCCACCACTAAACCATGTCCCCAAGTGCCACACAGAATCGTAGCATCATAGAATGATAGAATAGGCTGGGTTGGAAGGGACCTTAAAGCTGGTCCTGGGTTCATTTTCCTCTTCACAAAATACCAATCACAGGTCACTTCCAGCAGCAGCCTTCTTTCCATGATCGCTCACTGGGTTTAGGTGTCTACACAGTGACCATTTCTGATATGGCAGGACAAACTTTCCCATGAAGCTGCAAAGTTCAGCAGGGAAAAGGCTCTGGGTTTCTGAGGCCTTACAGACCACTTGTCCCACTGCCTTCTCTTCCACACAGCTTTCATAAACAAGCATTTTTCAAGCCCCCAGCCATACATCCTATCTTGGCATTACCCAAAACACAACATGACAGTGTCTGGAGCTGTTTCAAGGGAAAGCCTTCATCATGAAACATCCTGCTCTCATCATCAGCCTGCTAGGGTGCCACTAAGTCAGGGAGTGCATATCCATAAAGGGTCTGTAAGCAGTCACAGCACCAACAGGGAAGATGAGTTAGTGAACTGCAGCAGGATGCTCTGCCTGGGGTAGAAGCATTCTTGAAGAGCACAGACATTATCCCTGCATGGGCAGTGAGTGAGACTCCTAGCTGCTGCTTGCAGTGCACTGGCTGAAGTGCTGCACAGACAAGAATGCAACTGCCAAAGCCACAGCACAGTTACACTTTACATGCTGTGGGCTGGTTTATTTAAAGTTTCCTGGGACAAAAGCAAAAGCAGGACTGTTCCACTAGCCTACCTCCTGTGTGACGAAGAGCACAAGAAGCAGCTGTGACCTCTCCTCCCCTCACAGGCTGCAGTCATGCTGCTGTATTCCAGATGCTTTGCTCTGCTCCAGGAAAAAAGAACTTCTGATACAAGATGAGCAGAAACCTCTCCTCTGGAGTCAGACCCAGTACACACAACATCTATTGAGTCAGGCTTCTAGAGCTCCTGAAAGTTGATAGTCAACTACAGTCTCGTAGCAATCAGTTTAAACTGTCCCAAGTGACAGTGCCATCAGACTCTTACCTGACCCAGTGTCTGTGGCTACAGGAAGAGAGATGGGAGTCCTCTCCACCTCTCTTCACGACAGGAAACAATACAGTGGCTGACTCCCTCTGAACTGACACTGTATCTTCATCTAGAAATCTTGTTACACAGACTTTCAGATGCACTTCTGTGACTCTCCAGACATGCAGCACTGCCAACGACATACTGCCAACAGCCTGATGGGCACAGCCCGGACCTCCTGCAAGCTGCATTCTGCCTGCAAGGTCAACTGCTCCAACTAATGCTGCAACATCAGCTGTGACCATTGTAGCTCCTGTCAGCACTCACAGGCAAGGAGCAACGCTTGGTGTTTACTGTCCAGGTGCTAGTCAGGTCTGAGAAGTCTGGAAATAAATCGCTTAGTAGGTGTATAATTTTCAGCTATTTTTGAAGGCTTGAATTAATATTCTAGAGAAACTTTACGATTTTGTAAATTAAATGTATCTCTCAACTAGATTTATTTCTTTATCCCTGACTCCTTAGTCAATGTATGATTCTTTATGGTTCTTCCATCGTTTTAACATTCTTTTCAGGTAACTAATTTTAAAAATACTGATACTAACACATGATGGACTAGGAGCCAATGAAACAAAAAAGTGCATACTTTTCACAGAATGTTTATTGCCAGAAATCTTTAGTCTACAATTACTTTTTACTGTTGTTCTGCTGTAGCTTGTGAAGGCCCACTTACTCCTCTTCTTTGAGCATTTCACTTACAAAAATGGGCATCCATCACAAAAAGATCATTCTACCATATTTAAGACATAAGGCTTCAAATAGATATGCTGCCTTATTTTGCTGGCCGAATTTTCCACTAAATTTTATAAAATAAATACTAAATATCAACAAAGTAATCAGGTACCATAAATAATGGAGGGAAAAGAGCATACTACAGACTCTAAAATGCTGATGCAAATATAATTTACTTACCAAGAAGCTCTCTAAGGTTTAGTTTCATTTAGCCTCATGTTGCTGCATATCCATAACTCTCATTAATGTTAATGAAAAAGTAGACCCCTAAGTCGGTTTAAAAAGGGGAAGAAGCGATTACTGCATTTTATGTTTCCTAAAGGCAACAAATACTCTTGCTACAAAAGCTAACTGAACACTATGTGCAGAAGGAACTCTAGTAAACTCTTTACTCCTTTAATTTAAAAATATTTCTTACATCATTTGAAGTATTATTCAAATATTCATTCTATTTGTATTGCAATCAGTGCTAAGGACATAATATGATGCATTTTAAAATCTTGCTATTTGACTACTGTGTGCTTGTAGATGGCTTTCCTTTGCTCAAAATAAGAGAAATACATCCTGTCCAGTTAGCTTGAAAGTAATTATGCACTCAAATAATTAAATCCAGCCATATTAATTCTGGGTTTTATCATTTGCTTTGATGAAAGACTAAGGTACTTTAGCTTCCAAATGCATTAAAGCTGATTAGAAATTCTCCCTTTATGATCTCGATTCGGCAGAAATTATCTGTGGCCTTTTGGACCACATGTGTGTGGGAGGCAAGGAATCTGTGGATGTCATTAGCTTTTTGGCCTGGGAAAGCTATTAATCATAAAAATAGAAAAAGAGGCATGCTGCAAGTTGACACTATTTTGTAAAACAACAGTACAAATCCTCTAAACTTAATAAATCTGTGCTCATGTATACAGCTATTGTTCAGGCCAAAATGTTCTCCTTCAGTAATGAGAAAAATGGGAAAGAAAAAAGAGCACCTTTTATATTAGGTTAAGTAGACTCCATGGATCTAGCAATTTAAAAATCACCATAGTAATAAGCATTATTTTAGTTAAGATGTATGTTCAATAAAAAAGGAGAGAGATGAGATTAAGGCCAACAGCTGAAATAATACAGATATCAGAAAAATTCACTAATGATTTGCAACACCATAGAATCTGGTAGTGCAAATATCAAATACAATTATATGTTTATCTTTAAATTTCAGTACATGCCCCCATCCATCCATTTCTGTTTCTTCTTTTTAGGCTTGCTTTTTTAATTGAGCAGCGAAGGTCTGTGAAGTTAAATCAGCTCACATTTTTTGACCCTACCCTCACATCCAAATATAAAATAACCAACCCTTTGTTATTTCAGCTATAATTTTTATGCAACAGACTAACTAAAAAAATATCTGTGCTGAATTATTCCAGTTTAGCAGATGTTCGCTGAAGCACAAGAACATGTATTAACTATCTCCTGCTTATAAGTTAAAATAATGATGAGTTATAAGTAACAATCTGCAGACCCGAATATTTTCAGTGAAGAATATTAAAGATCAAATTCTTGTATGTTGAAATTAAAACATTGATATTTTTTCTTATAAATGTAATGAAAAATTAGAAAGATACAGCATAATAGTATTCTGATGAATAATTTTCTAAAAACGCCTTTTTCCGTTGGAAAATTAGAAAGTTCTCAGCAAAAATAAAAGAATTAAAATTCTTTGCAGAAAAGAGGTTTGGATGGTACAAATAGCAACTGGGTCTTAAGAAACACGTAACTGAAAAAATATCTATTATAATACTTTGTTGTAACAGGCAAAAATTTACTTTTTATTTTCCCTTATTACAGTCTTGATTTCACCACATGGTCACTCCTTTCTTTGTTATTTCTTCCCCTTATGTTCCTTTTCTATCCATGTTTTACTTACTTGTCGTATTAGTACTTATCATCAGGGCAAAGCCATGGTAGACTTTGCTTTTCAATGATAACATTTGCACTTGTGTTTTAACAACAAATGATGGCACAAACCTTAGTTGTTTCACATCTTACTACCTGATTTGTGATGACAATCAAGTACTGTAATTAGAGCTGCAAGTAACACAAATTTGCATCAGAAACTGAATGACAGGTGCAAATTGAACCCATAAAAGTGTTGCCTACCTTCTTTGAAAATTTACATGTATAAATGCTTTGTCACTAAAGAAGCTATTCTGACACTTCAAGACTAACTCCTGCTGTGTCTTTTATAACAGCATATTGCTGAAGTGACACACAGAAAGAATGTCTAATCCCAGACCTTTTTATTCGCAAAATTAATCACATTGGCTGGATCTACATTTCGCTTAAATCTGAAGGAGTTTCATTACTGAACATTAGATTTGTGTGAATTTAAATGAGAAACTATCTGCATTCCCAGATTCACTCCTCTGCTTCACATTTTAGGTGCAGCCTGAAATTCTATGTATTCTCAGAGGTGAAAGCACTTTATGTTCACAGGTCCTGCAGACAGCATCCCAACTGAAGCTTCATTTCAGCTTCTCTTTAAATCCCTTTCCATTTGCAACAGAACACTCTATATACCCAACTTCTGTGTTTGGTTATGTGATATGCCTGTCAACCCTGATGATACATGCAGCATGCACACCTCATCCTTCTGGAAGTCTGCCAGCACTGGCACCCTGACAATGTCCTGCCAGACAGTATTTTGGATGTGTAAAGCTCTGCTCCACTCAGCCCCTGCATGCTAGTGCACACAGAAGTACTGCTCAGGAGAATGAGATTTCCCAGGGCAGGTTCAAAGACACCACAGGTACTTTATTTTATCTAACTTTCCATAAAATACACAGATAATATCCTAGGTGAGCTGCCTGCTAATCCTTATATAGGGTTAAAAATGAAACATAACTCATGTTTGGAGTATGTTTAGTACAAGGAGGAAGGAATTCAGTAAAAGAACCAACAACCTAACAGTTATTCTACAAATTGTAGCTTTTGAACCACTCTGACTCCTATTCTAGCCAATGGGAAAAAAAAAAAAAAAACAACTTGGAGAGGGGGGAAAAGAGGGAAAGTAATTAAACTTTTTTCCTTCCAGTGAAACTAAGGGAGAGAACAGACACGTTAAAGCAGTGGCTAAGCCACCCACTGGAGATATACATGAGGAAAAGGATGCTTCAAATGGACCAGGGCTCTGCTGGCCATAGTTGATACAGCAGAAAAAAGCTCATGCATTCAATCAGGAACACTACAATTGGAGAACAAAGCTCCAGGAGTGAGGGACAGGCAGGTAATAGACATGAAAAACAAAATTCAAAAGCTGTTATACCACCACTATCATAAACATTTACCACTCCAGTGCCACCTCACTTGCTTATATCACACGTTCACACAGCTTTTAACGTTTTATTTGTATTAATAATTCAGGCTGGTTTAGATACTCATATTCCAAGGTGACAAACTGCTGTAATGAATTGAATGCAATATTACACAGTTGTGCCTCAACCTGAGCTTCAAGATCACAAATCAGTTCTCCCTCTGTACAGGTAATGACTACAGTCCACATTCTAATGAAGACTTATGCCCATGCTTAACTTTAAGCCCCTAAGGTCTCTTAAGTCAACAGGCTAAGTATCCTTGTAATGTAAAGATCAAAACAATATATAGATCCACTAACATTAACAGAACTTCTCCTATTTGCATGTGGGCCAGGATGTCAACTAAGGAGTAAAAGTTAAGCAGAAACAAGACTCAAAGATTTCTAACTTTCCCCAGATATTCTCTGGGTAAATCTAAATTAAAATAAATAAATAAATAAATAAATAAATACATAAATCTTTTGAACCTGCTACCAAAGCTTTGCTTTTTAGTCTTTGTGCATTCAAATAAAATTCTGCATTTAGTTTCTACAGCTGTCATAATCAAACTGCTTCCTAATTTTAAGGAAGATTGGAATTAATTTTAGACCATGAACTTAAAAAAAAGTTGTATTTAGCTTATTCAACAGAACTGAAGATTCACAATTTTAAGATCCAGATTTTCAGTTCCAAAAAGTTTGCAATTGTAATTAATATACCAACATTAATCTTCCATTTCTTTTAAAGATCTCTATAGCATTGCTCTAATAACAGTGCAAGTTAAATGCAGTAAGTGCATCCTTCATATAAAGATATACAAAGAGACACAGCTGAGAAAACCACCATCAATTGAGGTAAAAAACTGATGTTTGTTCTTTTTGCTGCCTTTGTGGCTTGGCTTTCTGGTCTTACTTTGTTTCACACAGCTAGGCTGGGTCATCTCAGCAGTAAGATATGTTACCAGAAAGCATTCTCTGCTACTTCTTGACTTAAATATCAAAATATGATTAAAAAACATACTAAGAAAAACCCCAAGAAAACAAACAGACAAACCCCAAACCAAACATCTTATTTTACTTATTTAATTATTCCCTTCTGTTCTCAGCCCAAAACAACAACTGGAAAAACAATCTTATTAATCCTGCCACCAAGTATCCCTCTCTGGGAAGAAACTATCCCAGAACAGCAGTCTGAGCAGGTGAAAGAGCTTTGGGATTCTTGCACAAGTAATTACTTTTACTAGGGACAAACACTGTCAATCTGCCTTCAGCTAGAAAAGCCTTCTCCCCAGCTAATTTCATTAACTGCAGGGGCTGGTGTTACAGCAGCTATATAGTTTTGTTTATGGCACAGCTGAGCATAGAGTCCAGCTCTCTTGAGAGCCAGTTTCATAGCTTAAATAGCAGAGCAAAATGGTCTTCATGTAACCATGTAATTGAACATTGCAGAGAAAATCAAGTTAATTGTGCATAATATTTTCATATAGAGTTCAGAATGAAGAAAGTTCTCCCACCCCTCTTCCCAATGTACCTCATGTCATCCTGCTAAGCCAGATACTTTATGCTCTGTATAATTCACTGTACTGCTGCAACCTGTGTAATATTTTACCATCTAGAAATCCACAACCTTGCATACCATAGAGATCTTAAATAATATGCAAGTCTAATTTTCTCAATTTTCTGAATGAGCCACTATCAGTAAAATTGATTTCTCCAGCTACTTCACAGAGCTAAATATCTTTAGAAAAGTGGCCAAGGGAAAGAGAATGCTTTGTGTTCTACAGCTGACTGCAATCCAACCCTCTCCTCACACTCAGCAGACAGAGGGGCAGAGACTCTATCGGCAAAACACCTCGTTGATCCACTTTTTGAATTCCCTGAAATTAACTCCAAATCACTGCATTTCTTGCCACATTTTCAGTAGCACAAAGAAAATCTGATGCTATAGTGAGCAACCAAGGTAGACACCATCCATGCTGAGTCATTCTCAGCAGGCTAAATTAGACAGAACTGCACACTCATCATTGTATAGGCTTCTCTTCAGCACTGGTCAGAACTTCCCAATCATCTGATGCTGGTACCTAAAGTCACAGAGTTTCCTTGTTCTTGCTATCATACGTGTTTGTCCCTTGTGACCTCACAGACAGAGATAGCACTTCTGATATTTTACATCTATAGGCATGTAAAGATATACTTAAATGTTTTAAAACACTCACAAAACAAAGTTTCTTCTTGGCAAATAAAGGTGGACAATTTTCTTTTAGTTATATATAGCTATATAAATATATGTGTACACACATATACAGACAGGTTCTTCTATATGTTTTTTTTAACACAAAGAGATATCTCCCACAGATTTGAAGCTCCAAACATTACCGAAATATAAATAGAAATACATCAAAAAATAATACCAATAACTTGGTGTTCAGAACTACAGTCTTTCCATTAACATGGATCTTAGAAAGAATAAAGATAGTTCAAGTAAAATGTTTCAGCTATTCAAAGCTTTCAAAGCATCCTTAAAGACCATTTAATTGAGACTGTGGTCACTAGCTTTTAGAAGCAGAATTATATTTGCTCTCATTACCACACCCTTTGACAGACTCAAAGTGCATATCTCTGACAAATAGTGACTGAAGAACTGAAGGGGCAGCATTTATATAGAAGGCTGTCACAAAAAAGTGCCTGGCCTCACTTATTTTCTCATATTTACATACTCTATTTTTAGAAGAGCATAATTTTAAACAGGAAAACTCAAAACATCTCAGCAGTCACAAAGCAAAAATGACACTGCCAGCACTTGAAGATTAGTGGGATCAAATACTCGTCATAGGAAAAATCATTTTCATTTTGACATGTTTTCAATATTAGCTTGGTACTTGTTTTGAAACTACAGTTGACTTGCTCTGCAAGTCATATTAAGGATTCCCAAATGGATAGCTAAAATCCTTATACTGAATGGAGCATGAAAGGAAATCAGCACATCGCTTCTAATCTAGCAGAATTTACAGACAGGCAGTACTACGTGGGACTACATATTTATACAGCAAGTGTTGACTCCCAAATGGACAGAAGGCTCAAAACCCTTCTAGTAGAAACTTTACCTTCACGCTCACTATTTAATAATTGAATACCTTAACACAGAAGCTAGTGAACAGAAAATGATCATAAAAATAAAATAGAGTTACAAAATGTCAAGTCTAGGACTACAATATATTATTTACAAAAAGCATAGCAAATTTAAGAGCAAAACGTCAGAGTAGCCCTTGCTTCCATTTTCACAACAGCCATTTAGGTGAGAGTTGACAGGTTTGGGACAATATGACATTTCTAATTCTTTGCCTGCTGACAATAACATCACTTTCTGAAGGAAAGCAACAAAATGCACAGAAGATAAAAGCAAAATGTTTCTTAGCACTGCATAGAAGGTATTCTCCCTTCTATTTTTATTTATTTTCCTTCTCAAAAAGCTACTTGCTTAGGATCACAGTTTGGGCAGTTACCAGGAGTTTTATACTGAGCTATGTCTCTCTTTTTTAAAGCTTCTCCTAGTGGGGTAAAAGGTACTTTCTTTTCCCTAATAAATATAGAGAATTTACATAAACAGTATAAACTGTTAAATTATAACGATGCTCTATGTTTCATGCACAGATCCCTTTTGATAAGAAAATCAGTAGCCAAATTAAATATGGCATTTTGTAACAACCACACAAACACACATACTTTATAACTAATTTAACTATTTGGTGATAATTATTATGGTTTAAGATTAGTCCCTGATTTGACTAGAATATCTTCTGTTTAGAAAGTAAACCAATTGATGCGGAATTTTTCTGAGAACATCTGAGCAAATAGTCCTTAGGGCCCTTTCCTAAGTTAATCAAATTTAGTGAAAAAAATACCCCAGCAACCCAAGATCCATCCTGCTGAGCAGAATGAGTGCCTGCAGCAAGCATAGGAAACTACTGGCACCAGAACAATATTTTAGACTATCAAACTACCAAACAAACTGGGGAAAGTAAAAGGTATTCCTGTAACAGACAGCTAAAAGCATGTTCCTATGGGGCAGCAAAGACTATTTTTGGTTTTGGACCCAACAGTAAAGATAATCTCAGTTCTTGTTTTCACTTCAGCATGTGTAATGAGTAGGTTCCATAATAAGAAGCAAAATTTTAAATTTATAATTTTCCTTTAAGATTTTAGTTTGTCAGCATTAAGGATTCAATAAAATTATGGTAGTGTTAGATTCATTCCATCTATTCAGCAACAGGATTATTAACTAAACTGTAAATGCAGGGTATGTGATGTAGACAAGTAGAAACAATCCAATTAATTTCAATAGATTGAAAGCTTTTAACTCATGCCTTCAGATGCATATATATGCTAAGTGTATATTAACTTTGTGATGTAGATATCAGAGAATGTTTTGGAAATGCATTTGGAAATATATGATTTCTACATTCTTTGTTAATGTGAGAGTTAAAAATAATTCTCTTCATACTGTAATATTCTATGCACAATTTGAGTATTACTGATGGAGAAAGACAAGATGCAGACATAAGTTTGAAAGCAAAAGAAAAAGAGCCTATTAATAATAGCAGCTCTCCAAAATAAACAAACTATGTTTACTTTTCTTGGTGAAATCTGGTTTTCTGGACATCATACTGGTCAGGATCAAGAATCAATGATATTCAGCCAGTTGTTTTATCTTAGAAGTTTTTGATATAGTAGTTCTATTCTGTTATCTCTGTGGATCAATTTTATACTTTGTTAAAGAAATTATTATAGGCATAATCAGACTTCTATATAGACAAAACACAAATGAACTGTTTAACAGAAGAAATTTAGTATTTTATTTTGTCAAAAACTTAAAAAGCAGAGGTGATTCATGTAGAAACAACTCTGCAGTTACTATAATTTGTAAATTTAAACTATTTTTATATAAGGTTATTATTCACTCTGTGTTTGGGTAAGGCTCCACATGTTTACATGCTGAGATAGGCTGTGTCCACAGTTTTGGACCTGCTCTCATAGAAGTTACGGGACCCTTTCTTGGCCATTTTCCTTCCGCACAAGCATAACCACTGATTTCACCTCAACCCATTACATGCCATTAGTACAAGAATAACTTCTGAGTTTTGCAGGTTTACAACCAGCTGTGCATGTTAGCAGACAGTAGCTGCTTCCCAGTAACAGCTGTATGATTGACATCAGTGCTAATCACACCTGAACTGGCTTTCTTCTAGCCTAACATACACAAAAACTTAAGTTTTAGCAATGGTTGTCATCCCGTTGAAAAGCTGGAACTAACACTGTAATAAGTAATTTACTTACAACTTAGTTGTAACTTACTAAGAGCCTAACCTGTTGCAATTAAACTTACCATTCTTTGCAGCATCAGTATATCCTTTGTTTTTTGGCTTTTTTTTTTTTAGGTGACATTTTCTGAACCCATGTCTTTCACCAGTACCACTGATGAACAAAGTAATTTATGCTATAATGTGAGTAAATCAGAAAGAGCTGGCATTTCATTAGCAATTTCAGTTCTACAGTAGGATAGCCAAATTCCAGGGAAAGAGAAATAATTTTAGGAGTTAAAAGCTTTGAACTATAAAGACTAAATGTAGTTTCAAGCTAGGTGCCTAAATAAGCAAGGACCACGTTGATAATGGATTTTTTAATAAACAAAGACCATGAAGATTATACAGCTCGTGCTGGAACTTGATGATCTTAAGGTCCTTTCCAACCCTAACTATTCTATGATTCTATGGTCATATCCTAATGTAGACCCCTACACCTGTAGGCACCACGGAAACTGATGCACTCCTACACCATCTCTTCTCAAATTACAATGCATCTTCAGATGGTTGGCTCATACAGACGGATACAGGGTGATTCCTGCACGGTGGTGTCTGAATCTGGTGCTGAATACCATGCCCAGTTTCCAGAAAATAGAATCAGACAGACATAGATGCTAAGGATTAAAGATCTCTCACATGGAAGAACTTTTTTTTTTATTTCATTTCTTGACACAATCAGTTTTATAGTTTTATAAAACTTGCCAGTTGTTAATTTTTGTGTGGAGTTAATTTCATGCAGATAGGAAGAACTGAATTTATAAACTCTTATTAAACTGAACATACCATGTAACATTACACCTGTATAATAGTCTGAACATCTATTGTCTTGAACAATTAGTGCACATCATTGAAAGCACAGATGGATGATTCAAGTATGTGTCATATGCAAAATTCACTGAACCTTTAAAGCCTTCCAACTAGTTGCATCTGTCATATCAATTATGTCAAATGATAAAGTGCAGAGCCTATTTTGGATTTCAAGCTTGAATTAAAGGCCCCCAAGATGCTCCCTTCCCATCATCCTTCAGAGCAAAAATTACACTACTTGGACCTTGTGGTGGTGCATGACCACCCCCTCTCCCCCTCACCCCCATTTCCAGGACCCTTCTGCTTCCCCAAGAATTCCTGTTAGGCCTCAGCCTTTGCACAGATGGAAGGAGTTGGAGGGTTGTGCACTCCCGGACCATACCATAACTCTAATTGCCTAACAAAGGCGGGGAAGGGCACACATTATCAGGAAGGCTGGATACTCTCTGATCATATCAGGAGTTCTTTTGAAATGACAAATCATTCCCTGACAATCTGAAACAACCAACACAGAATTAAGGCTAAGATGAAATTTCACCACTGACCAAAGCCAATCATTTTAACACCTTATAAACAGTGATCCCAAGATGGAGACTCTTTGAGGTTTTCTGGACACAGTGGGATGCGACCCAGTTATCTCCCTCTGAGTGAAACACCTCTCAGAGCCCATAAATTCTCAAACTTTATGAAACAGGGGGATGATCTGCCTGAGCTGTTATTGCTGCTCACTGACACTTAATCCTTCACCCATTGAGAAGTGCTGAGAAAGCTGACTAGAATATTGTGCTATACTTCTACTTTTCACTGCATCCAAGGGAAATTTTTTAACATACATACATGTATATATATATATATACATCTATATATCCATATAGCTTCATCTTAGTGTATAGTGTTAGATACTTACTTTTAAGTACATGTATATTGGCTTCAATAATCAAGTGGTTTTAGAAATCCTGCAATTCATTTTAACAATACAAACTGCTGCCAAATTACATTTGTAATCCTTATGATGAATACCATTGAACACGTCTAAGACTAGGTATGCATCCAGCTGCACCTAAACTCCTCTCTAAGAGGAAGTTTAGAAAGCAAGGGGGTCTAGATTGAACCTTGTGGCTCAACAGGGAGATTTCCTTATCCTCTATATTTCTTTCATTAGACATAAAACCTTTGTCCAGATCTGAGATGAAGATTGGATTCAGCCACACCTAGGCTCCTCTCCAAGAGGCAGTTTAGAAAGCAAGGGAGTCTAATCTGAACCTTGTGATTCAACAAGAAGGTTTCCCTTATCCTTTACACCTTTAAACCTCAATTTTCTTCTAAATTCCATTAGACACAAACCATTGTCCAAGTTTGAGGCTAGAACTAGATCCATTCACACCTAGGGTCAGTCAGGAGTTTGGGAAGTAATGGGGTCTAGTTTGAACCTCATGACTCAACAGGAAAGTCTCCCTTGATCCCTTGTATTTTTGGTTTCTATACACATTATTTCAATAATACTTTAATTCAGTATAAATCATCTTAACCCAAGCCTGAATAGATCATTGCTAATTCTGACACAATCTCTTTTTGTATGTAATAGAGTGGACATTGACATCAAATTCTGTTGAATCACACATTTGTGCATTTCTATTAAAATTACTTTTGTTACTATCTTAACTCCGACAATGATACCCTCTGTTTTGCAACAGACCTATGAAGGGAGAAGAAAATATCTAGAAACCTGTACTATTTTCATAGCAAGAGGTTCTATTTACATTCATAGAATCATAGAATAGTTAGGGTTGGAAAGGACCTTAAGATCATCCAGTTCCAACACCCCTGCCATAAGCAGGGACACCCCACACTAAACCATGTCACCCAAGGCTTCATCCATCCTGGCCTTGAACACTGCCAGGGATGGAGCACTCACAACCTCCCTGGGCAACCCATTCCTTACAGTAAAGAATTTCTNAACCATGTCAGGCTTCATCCATCCTGGCCTTGAACACTGCCAGGGATGGAGCACTCACAACCTCCCTGGGCAACCCATTCCTTACAGTAAAGAATTTCTTCCTTATATCCAATCTAAACCTCCCCTGTTTCAAGTTTTAACCCATTACCCCTTGTCCTGTCACTACAGTCCCAGCATCCCTATAGGCCCCCTTCAGATACCAGAAAGCTGCTATGAGGTCTCCACGCAGCCTTCTCTTCTCCAGGCTAAACAGCCCCAACCTTCTCATTCTGTCTTCATACAGGTGGTGCTCCAGTCCCTTGAGCACCCTTGTGTCCCTCCTCTGGACTTGTTCCAACACTTCCATGTCCTTTTTATGTTGAGGACACCAGAACTGCACACAATACTCCAGGTGAGGTCTCACAAGAGCAGAGTAGAGGGGCAGGATCACCTCCTTCAACCTGCTGGTCACGCTTCTTTTGATGCAGTCCAGGATACATCTTGTCAGAACTACTTTCTCAGGCAAAAACTACCCATAATTTTATACCTACCTGTTAAAATTTCACACTTGAAAAATGTTCCAATCTCCTTTTGGTAAAAATTTGCCCCCATGCTTCATTTTAATGCTGAATTTTAATTTTCTTAAAAAGAAAATTATATATTTAATGGACCACAGCTGTCTGGAAAGTACACATTTGATAGGCAGATGGAACTAATTTAGAAAATTAGTATGATTTACTTGATGAGTCACAATGGATGTCTGTAAATATATATACAAATTCTGTACTGGAGACTAGTCTGGCAAGCTATATTACATAGAACTCATACTTAAATACGTTAACATCTCCCCTGAAGAAGAATGGAGGCCAAAGCTAACAGCTCCCATCTTCCTTACTGCTTTCATGCCTCTAGTTGAAGTCTAGAAATAAGATACTCTCAAAGAGTGCACATATTGGATGCAACAATATGTTTGGAGCAGAGACATCCTATGGTATGACAACTGGTATCCCTTGCTGTAGATGAATTAGCAGTTCCATTAAAGCCAGGCACCTAGGCACTGGCCTAGCTATGAACAATGGGAATGGTTCTGGCATCCTGCAGCACACTTGTGGCTGCTCTCTCTTCTTCAGGCCCTGTAAACATGCATTTACCTGGTTATGTGTCAGGAGAAAACATGGATATTGAGTACTGGGAGGAGGCAGGGTGGACAGAATAAGCACAGAGAAATTGCATGGACATGACTGTCTCCGGGCCTTAGTGACCACCACAGAGTACTTAAATCAGTACTTGGTAGGACATTCCTGATTATCAGGTTTCCCTCTCAACTTTATGTTGAGAATTGTATGGCACATTTCTGGCAGTATCAAGAACTTTTGAATTTCCTATATTTCAACCCGAGGAAGGAAAAGAAGAGCATTTTAAACCAAGTTATTCTCCATCTAGCAAAGATCCCTGAGTAATTAGTGCAGTGCATTGCCAGAAACACTTCAAACGCTAATCTGCAAACATATCTGCTGATAACATAAATTTAATATAATCAGGTGATTAATTTGGTGACTAATAGTGAATAGCAAAAAGAAATCAAGATTGTAATCAGAGTAAATTTCAGCTCCTAGTAATACGTTAGGCAGAATACTGAACACTAAGCAATAATGATCATATACTTGCTTCCAGTTTCCTAATAGAAAATACTGGTGTTGCAAATTAAGAGAAAATATATTTATTACCATCATAAACCAACATGCTGTTTTAAATATGTTGGGTTTTTTCTTTATAAATAAAAACTTTTCAAAACAGCACAAGTCAAGCTCAAGGAAGGCATTTCTTTGATCATTATCTCATAGAAAATAAGCTAATGAAATTAAAATCACCTCATCTACCTAAGGAAGGTACATGTCATATGGATGCCAAATCAAGGTTACAGTAATAATGGGGAAAAACATTTAAAATCTAAGCATTCAAGCAACTTTAAATACATAAGTAACTCCTCTTAGTACCTTTGGATTCATCCTACTTATACAAATAGGATTTTCAGAATACATTTCAGAGAATAAATTCAGAGACATCTCAAAATGTACGTTAGAACAAGGATATAAGGGAAAAGAGTTTTTCTGTACATAGTTGCCAGCTGACTGTTTTCAATTATTGCAACAATGATGGTGCTTTTCAATTAGGTTAATAATTATACATTGTGGTGCTTAAAGCTCTGGGCAGAACATTTGGTTTTGTTTGTTGTTTTGGGTTTTGGGGTGGTATTTTTTTGCTTTTTTCTTGTTGATTTCCTTCTTTGGACAGGGGTTGTTTGTGTAGTTTTTTTAGAGTTGTAAAACTATACCTTAACTGTGCTTTTTTTTCTGCTTTAATATTTTTCAGGACCAGGGATTAAGCAACTGGATAGCAGAAGAATGCAAACCAACCATACAAAAAAAACCCAAAACAGCTAATTTAGCTTTAGGACATATTAATAAATGTAGATTAATATTTCAAGTTTTATAAAATCATTTCTCCTTCCTTCTTTCAGTGGTATGATAGTAGAATAAGCTCTTTCAGTATGTAAACTCACATGAATAAAATTACCATATTTAACACATATTTAATCCACTAATACTTAAGTTAGTCAAAGGTTAATTATCATCTGTGAAAGGGAAACTGAAGTTACTTCAGCAACATTTGAAACCTGTTCTTTTTTTAAAAAAGAAGCACTAACATGACTATTAGAAATGTGCAGCAGATTAATTTCTTACTTGATAGTAATGACTGACATAGTTAAGAAGAATTGTGTATTTTTTGGCTAGTGCTCAATCTGAAAACAAGTGAGGTGGCTAATTGTTGTATTAACCCCACTACATTATAACACAGTAGCTACATTATAAGGAAGGGTTTATTTACTACTCTAAATACATTTTAGTAAACCATGACTCCATGATTATGTGAAATGTCCCCAAATTAATATAAACACACCATTTTCTAAAAGTAGAAAGTCAGAAAGCCAGTACAAGGCCCATATTAAAAAAACAAGTTACAGTTATGCCCTACTTTACAAGCGTAGGAGAAATTCATGTGGTTCGCAAGCCTTTGGTAGCCTTTTCTAAAAGAATGAATTTCTGTTTTGCTGTGTTTTCCTATCCAATCTTAGGTCAACGTTTTGCTATTAAAAGTAAGTAGTTCACACAGTACTCAGATGTCTTAGATCTTTATAGAGATATTGCAGGCACATGCACATATATAAATACATTTTTCAGAAACAGTTGCAGCATTTTATTTTGGGGGGAGTTAAAGGATATAATCAACATTCAGTGCAGCTTTCCGTTGGTTTTGGAGGATAAAAAGGATTAATAGAGGGTCACAAGAGAAGGATGGAATCAAAAATGGAAGTAAAAGGAGAGTACTAGTGAATGTAGCTTGTCTTTTCCCTAGGTAGTGATTAGAGGTGTCTGTAAGAGGAAAAAGGATTGAATACTTCTTGCTGCATATTTCCAAAAGTTTTCCATCAGAAGGATGAGTATGGTTAAAATGGGACTTTTTTTATTCTCTTTGTTAATATTAACACTGAGGCTGTCATGTCCTTTATGCAGAATTTGGTTTAGCATAGAACACTTAGCTCCTTTAGGTCATGAGTTACTGGAGTGGCTGGGTAAGACTCTACATGTTCCTTGTTTTATCAGAAGACCTGGACTAAAGCTGAGAAATATATTCCATACAATTATATGCTGGTGGGCTTTTTTGACAGAATGTATGTTAAAAAGAAGATTGCCAGTACTCCTTGAGATTTGTGCACTGACACACTGAACTGGATTTACAGCAATTCAAACTATTATAGACAAAGCTATGGCAACTGCTTATCAGGTACTTAGCACAGTGCCATAGTTTAACATCCAGCAACAAAGCCCCATGCAGGCATGCACTCCTCCCAGAATCAAAAGTGTAAAAGTGAGAAAACTTGTGGGTTGAAATAAAGACAGTTTAATAGGTACAGCAAAAGCTGCACACAAGCAAAGCAAATCAAGGAATTCATTCACAGTTAGGCAGGTTTTCAGCCATTCCCAGGAAAGCAGGGCTCCATCACACCTAAAGGTTATTTGGGAAGACAAACACCATGACTTCAAATCTCACTCCATTTCTCCTCCTTTCCCAGCTTTATGTTCTGAGCATGATAGCGTATGGTATGGGGTCAGTTGGGGTCAGATGTCCCAGCTGTGTCCCCTCCCAAATCTTTGTGCACCCCCAGCCTGCTCGCTGGTAAGGGGCCGTGAGGAGCAGGAAAGACCTTGACTCTGTGTAAGCACTGCTCAGGAGTAATTAAAACATTCCTGAATAATCAACCTTGTTTCCAGCACAAATCCAAAACATAGCCACATGCTACTACTGTGAAGAAAATTAACTCTACCCCAGCCAAAATCCAGTACCTATAGCAAAATAATTCATCATTGTGTTGCTGCATTCTCATTTTCTAAAATGTCATTAGGATGAGCAACATAGGCATGAGTGTAGAATTAACTTTAGAATCTTTTCTATTATTTAAAAATAAGTATGATTCATGGTCCTATGGACATCATCCACATAAAATGTCCTAATGGACTAGAAAACCTCCCACAGCAAGTGCAGAACTTTGTACAAATAAGAGCAGTGGGTGATAGACTTCTGTTCTGCTGCACAGACAAAAGAAAACTCCACATTTGTAAGGGCATATCCCATTACTCCATGAATATTTGTTAGACTTAGTGCACACAGTATTGCAATAAACAAGATTTTTAAAAAGCCTCTATTTAATTCCATTTATAATATAAAGCTTTTTCTTAAAAATACTAAGCTATGCACTTTGTGAATAGTTATAAATTTGGAAATATATATACAATGAAAATCACACTGTAACTGATCTCTTGTCATTAAGCCTATGCATCATGTCAAAGGTGAAGCAAAAAAAAAAATTCTATATACATTTCAAAAAATAGTATACTATCACATTTTCTAAGAGGGTAGGAAATGTACCCTTACCTGTCAGGCCTCTGGGCCTGCTAAGCCGATCATGAAACAGTAATGTGAGTAATGTGTACATTTCAGGCTAACAGAATATAGGAAGCACAAAAGATTCAAAATACACAATAGATGGCAATTGAAATGAGTCAGGTTCTGTGAATGTAAGACACACATCTATGCTAAAATTAATTTCTAGACTTCAGATAACAAGAAACTAAACAGGTATGCAACAGAAACAAGAAAATAAAAAGATATTAACTGTTTGAGATTAAACCTAATATACAGGCATCATGTGATACTAGTGAAAAAATGGGACAACCTACTGCAGAAGCAATATATCTAAGGATTGAACATAGGCTTAACTTAAGGTGACTTAAGCACAATTCTCCCACAGCATGGTCAGAAACAGAAGATTTGTGCAGCTTTTAAAGGCTGAGCAGAAGGAAAATAAAGGTTCAACTACTTTGTAAATTCAACTTTGCTTGCAATTTACAAGGTTACCTAGACTCAGGGTCTTAGACAGAAACAACTAGACAAATTTTCAGATGCACAGAAGAGAGCTAAGCATCACTCTATTTCCACTGCTTTTTGACCCTCACTTCTTTCTGCCTTCAATATTTTCTATATTTATTACTGTTCTTAGAACACTTCTGTGTATCTGAGTACTTGCTACAAATGAATGGATTTATGATCCCAACTCACCTATGAAGTACAAATGTTTCTGTATTTCCATCTGGGAGAATGGAAAACAGGTAACTGATGAAATGCCTTGCTTCAGGTCACATAAGTGTGGTAGAAGTCGTTAAAAAACTTCTTTTATCATTGTACGTTCCTTTTCACCAAGTCTGTATACACTTTGAGCACTGAAAAGTGAGATGAATTTTATCCACCATTTGTGTGTTTTCCAAAAAAAAAACCAACACAACCCTTTATGAAGCTTAATAATATGCTGTTTCTACACAACTTTGCAAAAAAGTGGGGCTATGCTATTCATTGGTTATGAGTTTTTAATAGTTTTGGTATCAGTATTTTAAGGCAACTATTACACACTGTATGTTTTCTTGTTCCTGTGTTTGCTAAGCCTGTGACCAAGGAGCAGAGTTAATTTTCTTTTCTTCAGTCATTTACACTGAGATTTGACATTTTCTGCCTTTTTTGGAGTTTGTTGGGTTTTGGTTTTGGTTTTCTTGTGAGTCTGGGAAAAGTAGTTTCAAGATTAACACAGGAATACAAGTCAGACTTCAGCAAGTTTTCTTATGAGGTTTTTATGACACTTCAAAGTTTAACCCCTCTGTTATACAAATTCAGAAAGCAAAATTAAGTTTTTTACATACACTGGAGGTGGACACCCTTTCTCTTTTTTTCTGCTGTTAATTGCTGTCTTAACCTGTGTGGATTCATTTCTATGATTCTTTTTATGATAGTGGAAATACTGAAACAACTGTTTCTTTTTTTACTTCCCAAATGGGAAATTGTTAAAACATTAAGGTAAACATCCAAATGCTACTTATACTGTTTCACTTCCCTTTAGAGTTCATAATAATACTTCCCCACTTGATTTTAGTCACAACTAGTCATCTGAGAGTAATCTCACTCTGTATGAAGAAAATCCGTTACTGCACAATATGCCGCAGACAACGTCTGTTGCTGGACACTGGGCAAGCATCAGATCTGTACCATCAACATTGCTGTTGAGCCCTGTGCTATAGGCTTAAGCCAGGTATAACAAGCGCAAAACTAATGCTGACTTATGCACAATAAATTTATGCCGGTTTTTGTTCTATTTCACTTTTGTCCCTTATATATTTAACCATGCCTATCTGGACTTCAGTAAGGCCTTTGACATGGTCCCCCACAACATCCTTCTCTCTAAATTGAAGAGACAGGAGTTTGAAGAGTGGGTTATTCAGTGGATGAAGAATTAGCTGCGTGGTCACATCCAGAGGGAATTGGTCAATAGCTCAACGTTCAAATGGAGACCAGCATCAAGAGGTATCTCTCAAGGACTCATATAGGGACCAGTACAATTTAGTAATGTCATCAGTGACACAGACAGTGGGGTCAAGTGCATGCTCAGAAAGTCTGAAGATGACACCAAGCTGAGTGGTGTGGTTACACACTGGAAGGAAGGGATGCCATTCAGAGGGACCTTGTCAGGCTTGAGAGGTGAGCCTGTATGAACTTCATGAAGTTCAACAAGGCCAAGTGCAAGCTCCTGCACAGGATCAAAGAAACCCCTGGAATTAACTGGGGAACAAAAGGATTGAGAGTAGTCCTGCTGAAACGGGATTGCAAGTACTGGTGGACGAACAGCTTGACACAAGCCAGCAATGTATGGCTCACAGCCCGGAAAGCCAACTGTATCCTGGCCCACATAAAAAGCAGCATGGCCAGCAGGTCAGGGGGTAGAATTCTTCCCTTCTACTTCACCCTTGTGAGACCCCACCTGGAGTATTGCATCCAGCTCTCAGGCCCTCAACACAAGAAGGACGCGGACCTGCTGGAGCAAGACCTGAGGAGGGCCACAACGATGCTCAGAGGGCTGAAGGACCTTGCCTATGGAGAGATGCTGCAAGAATTGTACTTGCTCAGCTTGGAGAAGAGAAGGTTCTGGGGAGACCTTATAACAGCCTTCCAGTACCTAGAGGGGTCTTATAAAAAAGATGGGAACAGACTTTTTAGCAGGGCCTGTAGCAACAGGACAAGGAGTAATGATTTTAAACTAAAAGAGAGTAGAGTAAGACTAGATAGAAGGAAGACATTTTTTACAAGGAGCGTGATGAGACACTAGAACAGGCTGTCCAAAGAGGTGGCAGATGCCTCATCTGTGTAAACATTCAAGGTCAGGTTGGAGGGTGGCTCACAGCAACCTGGTCCAGTGGAAGGTGTCCTTGCCAATGGTAGAGGGCCTGGAACTAGGTGATTTTTAAAGGTCTATTCCAACCCAACTCTTCTATGATTCTATGACATAGTACAGCAATACCCTGCATAGAACTGCAGATTCTCCAGCTGAGACAAAGCACAGAATGTCTTTGTCATCTGATATGACTTCTGCTGCAATGTCATGCATGTGTGTTGGTCTTGTACGTGTGGTCTCACAGGTCATTTCTAACTTTCATTTTGAGAAGTCTGTGGAGGACCTGTTCTGCTAAAAACCATAATTTAATCTTAACATATCAGCTATACCGACAACAATTAAACTCTGCAGAAAGCAGAACTAGCTGAGCAAAGTTTGTCATGAACCTGTATCTAAATACATACGCAGTGCAGTTGACACTGTACATGAAACACTTCCCTCCTTTTCAGACTTGCTCTTAGTCTCCCACACTTTGGTCCTGGCAGGCTCCCTGTACTTGCTTTCTTTTGGTAAGGCCTGAAATAAGAGAGCTTTTATTTTTCTTCTGCTATCTGACTGAAAAGTGTTTTACAAGGCTTGCTGAGAAAATAGTACTTTGTTTTTGACTGCCACCATGGCAGAGGGAGGAAGGGAAGGAGAGGAGAGCAAAATTAATTTATTCCTTTAATTTCCCATACCATGCAAAGGCAAGGGAAGCCAAGCCTTTATTATACAGTCTTACCATAAGCCCAGGTACTCATTTCAAATACTGCAACTGACTGCCTGCTAAGGGTAAAACCCGTTTGAAATATGCAGAAATGTCTTCTTAAAGATCCTGTCATGAAGATCACTTTGCACTCTTCCTACTCTTCCTTCTTCCTTCTATTTGAAATTTAATATTTAAAAATTTCTGCTGGTGTCTTCAAAAATATCTTACAATTATTTTAATGTTCCAAGTGAAAAAAACCCAAACAAACAAAACAAACCATAAAACAACCCCAAAAAAAGGATTCTCTTCTTTCCAGGTTACCTGCAGCTGTCTACCCCACCCTTCCAATGTGTTTCTCCTTGCCTGTTTATCGGAATATTGCTCTGACTCCTGCTATCAGAATGCTCTTCTATTTGTGGTCAATTACATTTTAATATTCTGTCAACAGTGTGTTCTTTTACCTTTATTTTGAGGTCTTTGTACCACATCAATCCAAATCTCACCAAATTTAGATTCTGGTTCTGTATTTTGTTGTTTCCTATCCTCCTGTCCCCTTTGGGAAATGTCTGTGGCTAATCTTTGTGTGCTACTCCATCTTTTGAAGTCCTATCCAAAACAGCATAACTATTTCAAGACAAAAGCCACTATTTCAAGAATATATGTGAGAATTTTTTACACTGTTCCCTGAAAGGGTAAGTACAGACAGATAAGAAAAGGAATCAAGATACTGGGAATTAAATGCAGGTCTTTATCATTGCAGTTCAGAACACTTTATCTTCACAACTGATGATTAACTTCCAATTCATCATTACAGTTGATAAATCATCTTCAAACAAAAGATCTCTGTGGGAATCCCAATGTTCCATGGTCTTTTTACTTTATTTTTTCCCCTTTAATCTTATCCTTTAAGTTGATTTTTTAAGTCCTTTCCAAAGTTTTCAGAAAATTACATCTACGTTTTTCATATTTTGACTGATTTTATGTATTATTGGACAGTATAAATATTTTAAGGAATAAATGCTTATTCTTTGAACTCCATCAAATTTGCTCCTCTTTTTCCTGTAACTCCTGGTGATTTCATTGCACATTTAGAATGGATTTTTTTATCTTTGCCAGAAAGGGAGTGCTGAAGTTCTCATTGAATCTAAAATGTTAATGGGTCACTAATACTGGTCACCTAATAAAGAAAATAGTGTAACTGTAAATTCCTACTCCCCTCATTTGTTCCACTTTCAGTCAATTGAGTTTGTGAGTAAATTCCACTGAAGCTATTTATAAACCAGTAAAAACCAAATCTGGCTCTATACTTCTCCAATCTGTCATGATTAAGAGATTTTTCTTCACTGCTGCACTAAAGGAGATCTTGCCTGCATGTTCTCTGTAACCAATTTCCCATCCACATAGCAAAACTCATAACTAGGGCATGCGGTAACTACACCATTCCTGTTGATCCTTTGACGTAGAGTCTAATACTACAGTGCTGTTTACTGCAAAATAGTAATCCACATGCTTTGCACCAAGTCCTGGTAAGCCTTTCAGGTTAAAATAATCCTCTCACAGCTATCCAACATTTCTCCATGGCCTGCAAAAGACAAATTCTTCTGTGCTTCTGATAAACAGTAGACCACCTCAGCTTAGTGGGTTACTGTGATTGCAACATCTGACATCCTAGGAACTCACATAAAGGTCAATCACAAAATCTATTTCTTGTTCAGAAGACTCTTTTTACTAGGCAGACCAGAGTTACATGGAAAACAAATGCTTGCCATTTTTTTGCTGTAAGTTTCTAAATACCAGCTAGCTTACTAGATTAGAGACGCAATAAACTTTCTTTTCAATCACTAAACCATTAGTATTAGCAATTTGATGCCATACAACGCTTTGCAACTGCAAAAGTAATTTCCTAAGCACATATGTGAGAGTGCAAGAGAAATAATGCAAATTCAGTGACGAAGTATCTGTTCCATAAACTGGCTGTCCAGAATGGAAATGTTTTCATTTATAATTATGGTGGTTAGAGATTCATCTGCATAACAGAAATTTTAACACAGAAGTTTTGCTTTCTTGCTAGTATTAAATGACCAGTCACACATATTTTTATTCAATTATTTTTTTTCCTGAACCTTACTATGAATTCTTTATCATGTGTTTTTTATAAAATATTCAAGAAATACATAGCTTTAGCACTAAGACATATTTCCCTCTATCATACTTTATTAACATAAAGACCAGAACCACTGAGTATGAACCTCACAATAAATTAACCACAATTAACAGAGTGGGTTGGGGGTGTTATCTAAAACAATAGTTAACAAAAAGCTCTAATAGCACCAAAAAACTAAAATGAGATGATGAGAAGCACAAGCCTAACATTTTACACAGAAAAATACTTCTACACCCTAGGGCTCCCTGAGGCAACACACACCCACCAACCAAAGCTCAAGGTAAGTTTCATTACAAAATTATTATCTTTGCAGTGAAATTAAATATACAAGGGGTGTGGCTGGTGCTCACCTAAAAAACCAAAACAAAAAACATCCAACCCCCTCCCCCCCAAAAACCAAACAAAAACCCCCAAACAACAAAAAACACCAACAAAANATTCAAGCAGTGTTGCCAACTCCAGTGATTTTATCATGGGTCTCATGACATTTAAAGCCCTAGCTCCAGTGCTCATTTGGTAACATTAGACTCTTGCTTTCATTAGAAATAAATAAATAAATACATAAAATCAAAGCTTTCAGGCTGGAGAACTCCAACAAAATTAAAAAAAAAAAAAAAACCACAAAAAACCAACCAACCAACCAACCAACCAAAAAAAACAAACACAAACAAATCGCAAACAAGAATACCCAAACCAGTGGTAGCTTGATGTCTGTGAACACCTGACATGTGAATGAAAAGTTTAAATTAAATCAATTAAAAATACAGCTATTTCATTCCTTAGTCATATCAATACCTACAATGTGCCATCTCTTTTTCTACACCAATTTCCATAGAACATTCAGTCAAACTGAAGGTCTTGCTGTTACACTTCAACACCCTCTAAGGAATTCATTTAAAATACTTGCGGGAGCTCCCCTCTTCACAACACTAACATCCCAAGAGAACCATGTTCCCCACAAACTTTGAAGCTCTCATCCTCAAAGATGACACCTAGTATTACAGGAGACAGAACTATTTCCACAAAGGACTTCAGCTTGGGTTCACAACAGAGGAGTTTATAGTGATCATAAATATAATATTGTTATATTGAATATAACAAGGTAAAATTCACTTCTGTAGTTTAGTATTCTTAATGGTGGAAGAGAAAAAGATAAAAAAGGGACAATATTAGAAGAAAGAGAGCGCAGAGGAATGAAATTAAAACCCTATATAATACCAAGTATTATGCAGAATGTAAAACAGATAAGCATTGCATATTACATTGTTATTGCTTGGAAAACGCAGTTTTGGCAGTGAAGATACATGAAAAGATAGGCTCAGACTGAAAAGCATGATTTTACGAGTGCGATTTATGCTTCTGTAAAACAGAAATATTTAGACCTGACAGGAAAACACTTGCTGACTTTTATTAACACAATCTGAGAAAGACACATCCCATTTACACTATATGGGTCACAGTTTGGCCCACGTTTTTCCTTTGGTACTGGGAATAGAAAGGATCTAAAAAGTGCTTGTCAGCTTAAAGGTTTCTTTCTTTACAAATTAGATGGCCACACAAGCAAAGTGGTGGTATAACACACACAAAAACTACACAAAGTGAGGGGTTTGAAATTAACCCATGAAACCAGGCCAGAGTTAAGCTTTATCTCCCTGTGTCTGGCTACTGCAGTAATCTTGTACAAAATCATTCAAGGATATTTTGTCCCATGTGTGCTGTAACACTGACCTCAAGAAGGCATAGTGCTGGATTTATACATAAAAGAGAGCTTTAGTTTCCATTCTCATTGATTTTTATGGACTTAAGTTAAAACCATTTAGTTATTTGAAGGCTTCTTTCTTCTTAATGTTATTTATTTAAATATGTCTCAAGGATATAACCTTCTACATGATGCAGGAACATGGATCATTAACATGCAGTATTACAACAATTGGTAGTATCGATTCTTGTTGCTCGTTATAATGATAATGTGCGTTAAGACTATTACAATGGATGTAACAGCAAAAAGGGACAAGTATTTCCCTCCTCACTGAAACAGTAGCAAACTTTAGAATTTTATTCAAAGTGACAAAGACCTTTCCAGTGAGCCTTATATTCACAGATCTACAGAATCATAGAATGGTTAGGATTGGAAATAACTAGTTCCAACCTCCATGCCATAGACAGGGACGTCCCACACTAGACCAGGTTGCCCAAGGCTCTGTCCAACCCAGCCTTGAACACTTCCAGTGATGGAGCAGTCACAGCTTCTTTGGGCAACCCATTCCAGTGCCTCACCACCCTCACAGTAAAAAACTTCCTCGTATTTAACCTGAACTTTCCGGCTTAGTTTAAACCCACTACCTCTTGTCCTATTGCTACAGTCCCTGATGAAGAGTCCCTCCCTGATGTCCTTGGATGCCTCCTTCAGGTATTGGAAGGCTGCTGAGGTCTCCATGCAACCTTCTTTTCTCCAGGCTGAACAGACCCAATTTTCTCAGCCTGTCTTCATACAGGAGGTGCTCCAGTTTCCTGATCGTCCTCGTGGCCCTCCTCTGGACTTGTTCCAACAATTCCATATCCTTTTTATGCTGAGGACACCAGAACTGCACACAATACTCCAGGTGAGGTCTCACGAGAGCAGAGTAGAAGGGCAGGATCACCTCCCTCGACCTGCTGGTCATGTTCCTTTTGATGCAGCCCAGGATGTGGTTGGGTTTCTGGGCTGCAAGCACAAACTGCCAGTTCGTGTTCATTTTCTCATCAACCAACACCCCCAAGTCCTTCTCTGCAGGGCTGCTCTGAGTCTCTTCTCTGCCCAAAACCTGTAGCTGTGCCTGAGACTGCTCCGACCCCTGTGTAGGACCCTGCACTCAGTTTGGTTGAAATTCATAAGGTTGGCATTGGCCTACCTTACAAGCATGTCAAGGTCCCTCTGGGTGGCTTTCCTTCCATCCAGCATATCAAGCAAACCACACACCTTAGTGTCATTGGCAAACTTGCTGAGGGCACACTCAATCCCACTGTCCATGTCACTGACAAAGATGTTGAGCAGGATTGGTTCCAACACCAATCCCTGAGGGACACCACTCATTACATCACTCCATCTTCAGTTGGACATTGAGCCACTGACCACAACTTTTTGCATGCAATGATCCAGCAAATTCTTTATGCACTGGGTGGTCCATCTATCAAATCATTTGTAGGAGTAGCACTACTAAAACCCACAAGAGGAGCAGACACGTAAGTGAGCTATTTAGAGGACTTCAACCACAATTGTTTACAGTAAGTCAAAAATCATCTTCACCTTTTTACATTTAACAAAAAAAGATACTGATCTGTGATAATTTGTTTTTCAAAGCCTTGTTCCCTATTTCAAATTAGGACACACCAAGGCTTCCACCCAAAAGTAGTTGTCTATTTTGTCCTGGAATGCTTGCAAAACCACACAAAAATGTGCTCCAGGTCAACCTGCAAAGTCTAGTATTCCATGCACTAGAACTGTAATGCACATTTCCAAGGTTATATCATTTTGGGAACATCTCTATCCCAAAAGCAAGTGAAAATTTGACAGAGGTGAAGTTACAGCTATTTACCTTCTTCCACTTCCTCCCTACAGTACCGCTGCAGTTCTGCAAGTTAGATTCACCAGAGTACGCCAAAATTTGCTTTATAGCTTCCCGATCAGTCTTGTTCTGTGGGATCCACAAAATTACATGACATGACCACAGCTGTGTAGTACCTCTCCTTGGCAAAATACCCACCAGGATATTTTACACCCTTGATCATAAGTACAGCCTGAATAATGGTACCTGATGGTACAAGCTCCTTTTCTCAGAACAGGCAAAATGATAAATCAATTTTGATGCACCCTTTTATTCATACAGGATAAATATATATGCTTATTACTGCTCCTCCTTACTATTCTATCCTATTTCTATAAACCCATGTGGAAATGTTTAATATCACAAACATACGCAGATTACTTTCAGCTGTCTTAATCTTAAGAAAAATGAGCCAAACTTGTTCAAAAGTACTAAGTGTACATCCAGGTCTGTGTCATACATACATGCACAAGATACTTTTTTATTATGTCTATGAAACTGCATGCCAGCTACTTGTTTTACCTTCACCACCTTACTGACAGAACATCTGACCTGAGGCTGTGCCTCAGCCAAAGTTTTCAGTGACATGTGTGATGTGGTCCTGCCAGAAATTAATCTCTTCCTGTAAAATTATCAGGTAATATGATCATGACATACCATCTGGATTCACCAGGCTATTTTGTCTTTTTTTTTAAGAGGTATTCATTTAACTTCTGAAAGGTCAGATTTGAACCATCTGTGATTTAAACTGGCTGGGGTATTTGTGATGCAGATAGAACTTCAGCTCAGACAGTTCAGTAGACTGAAGACCTGAAGATAATTAGGGAAGAACATAATTGGTACCAAACTGAAATACCTGACATTGATTTATTTGGTTCTGTATATTGATAATAAATTTTAGCTAATTTACCACTATTTCATATTAAAATATTATGATTTTTTCCAGCTTTACCCTCCAGCTTTGATCAAGGAACATTGATTTCACATTATATTTGGCTGCACTCTGGAACTTTTTCGTCCTGGACTATTCACTGCAGCATTAGAACCAAAGCAGAGATGAGCCAGGATCCAGAAACTGTTGAAATATGGTTAGTCACTATTACCAAGGCCCATGTGAGACCTGAAATCATAAATGATGTCTACATATGAAAGAAAATATTTGGAATTTCAGCAGTATTTCAGATACCTACACTTTCAGATACTCACCTAAAACAGTGTTATCACTCTAATGATCAGATGTTGGAAAGGTAAGGTTTAAAGACAGATAATATCTTTTGGTAGGCCTGATAAACTAATGAGAAAAAGAAGATTGGTGTTAAATATATATATACATAAATATATAGATATAGATATGTATTTCTATAATATCTATATTTATATATAGATATAAAGGTAGAATTGATTAATATCACTGAATTAAACCAGAAAGTTCTTTCCAACTACAACTTAGCATGGAGTTAGCTGTTACTTAACCCTGAGGAAAGGACACATGCATAAAATTGTATCTTCTTTTCACTACATTAGCAAAAGGAAAAAATTGTGGACTAGCACTGCTAAAGTAACCTGATATTTCAGTAATTATATATCACTTCATGAGCTTACAAGGAAGAGAAGGAAGAAGAAATAAAGCAATGAGCTAAAACTAGAAGCTTTCATTTCCTAAAATATTCTACCACTCATCAGTTGTTTTGTTTTTGTGGGTTTTTTTTCTCCTTAAGTCTGTAACAGAACTTACAATAAATTGACAGCAGCCACAAATCCTAAATACAGAGTCAAGCTTTGAGAAGCTATGCAAAAGTAAATGAGCCCTCATCTCATTTTACCACATCACTAAGACTTCTCAATAGCCTTTTCATATTTTATATGCTCTATGCTTCTTTTCTTTTTCTTAAATACGGCTATACTGTCACTGCCATAGGAAAAACAAACCTTGAAAGCTATTTATTAACTGCAAAGAGCAAAAAGCTGATTCCACATAATAAGGTTATAATTGTAATAATTGAATGCTAGTGAAACAATTGTCTTATATCTTATGTTTGTGCTGAAAAGAGTTCAATGAACTAAAGTGCTGTATATACTTAATCTAAAACCATTTGAAAATAATCAGCAAGTGAACTGATGCTTCCAGTATTTTCTATATAAATCTAACCCCAATGGCAAATGAACTGCATATGAAGTTGTACTTGAATCTAAGGCAAAGTGTACCCCTCACCATTTGAATTAATGTGAGAACAAAACATGAATGTGATTTTTACCATAAATGTCTCATGTCATAACAAAGCCATATGGTCTGTTCCTGCTTTTAACTCGTTAGGTGTTTTCCCCATGTCTTGGTTTAAACCCAGCCACTCAGCTTGTTCACTCACTCAACCCCCCTTTCTTGCCCTCCCCTGCTTCCAGAGGGATGGGGAGGAGAATCAAAAGAATACAACTCCCACAGGTTGAGATAAGAACAGTTTAGTAACTAAGGTATAACACAAATCACTGCTGCTACCACCAATAATAATAAAGATAAAGGAAATAACAAGGGAAAAGAATACAGCATCTCACCAACCACCGACAGATAACTCACGACACCCCACCCCACTCAACACCGACCGAAAACATCCTCCAGCCTCCTCAGAGCACTAGCCATTCCAGGTAACTCTCAGTTACATCCTGGGCATGACGTGCTGTGGTATGGAATACCTCTTCGGTCAGCTTGGGTCAGGTGTCCTTTCCTTACTTCCTCCCGGCCTCCCCTCCTCCCTGACAGAGCATGAGGCTTACAAAGTCCTTGGTCAGAATAAACATTACTGAACAGTAACCAAAAACATTCCTGTTATCAGGTTTGTTCCCAGGCTGAAACTTAAAAGCATAGTGCTCCACCAGTTACTATGAAGAAGAAAAAGATGACTGCCACTGCTAAACCCAGGACACTCCACCAGAGAATGCCAGAAGCTGTCAGACCAAATTGCCTTGATTTTCCATAAACATATACACAATATAGGATATACATTCTGAAAAGCAGTTACTATTGTAGGAAATAATCTTACATTCTCTAGCTAAATTCTGAGTAGCATCTTACATGTTGTGATTAACAATAATTACTATGGCTTTTGCATTGTCAATACGAAATTTATCCACATTCTTATTAATTGTCCTAACAGTGCCCTAGGCTCGCTTTTAAAAACCAGAGCAGCATGGAAGCACATTGAATTTAGCTATTTATCTCTACTTAAATTTACTCTATACAAACATTTGTTTGAAAAACTGGCATAGAATACAGTGACTTGAGGGTGTTTGTTTCCCCTTTTACAGACACTCCAAATGTCTTTTTTCCCAAAAAGGTCAAATTTTCAGTAGTTAGGATTGGTGAACACAAGTGTTTTTCAAACCATTATTTGAAAAACTCCTTCCACTGATGCATATCCATGCATGCACAACAAGGCTGTGGTGTAATTGTAATTTTTTACGCAAAACCACAATCTATAACAATTACAAAATACACAGAAATATGGTGTTCTGCTGTTACCTATGCTTTCACACATCAGTCCAATAGATCAGTCTAAAATATTATTCTTTTTGCATATACTTCATACATTTGTATTACGCATGAAATATATCCGCATTTTACTTCAGTAATACTAATCTAGCTCCCTGAACTCCAACCAACATTCACATCTTCCACTGCACAGCAGCATGAGTCCACAACTAGATTTTACTACTAAGGTAGAAAATTAAATGGCAATTGTGTCTTAATAATTTAATGTGTCATTTACAAATTCTATACTTATAAGATATCCTCAATGAAAGGTCCCTGTGTTACTTAAGAGTACCTCTGCCCTGTACAGCCTACAAAGCAAAATTAAAGTATCTGACTGAATACATTAATAGTACATTTAATTTCTGAAAGCAGTGAAAATCATCTGAGACTAACAGGGAAACTTACAAATGACATAAAATTGTAAGATTCACAGACCTCTATTCAAAGTGCACAACAGCCCTGAAACATTATGTCTCCTTATACAGATGGGAGATCAAAAGTATGTATTAAAAACAACATAAAGATCCCTTCTAAAAGCAAAGCATATACTGCACAACCAAATTCTGCTTTGTCAGCTGAGAAATGGGGAATACTAGCCAGATGTGACAGACATCATTCATATTATTAAATGCTCTTTTAGAAGGAAGTACTTTTTAGGAAGAGGATGGTAAAGGAATCATAGAACAGGTAGGGCTGGAAAGGATCTTAAAATCATCTAGTTCCAACCCCCCTGCCATGGGCAGGGACCTCTCACAGCAGACCATGTTGCCCAAGGCTCTGTCCAACCTGGCCTTGAACACTGCCAGGGATGGAGCATTCACCACCACTGCTGGTCAAGCCCGGCAACCTCAGAGTGTATCTGAATTGCATAGCAGTATCATACCAAGTCTCCTGAACCTCCACCACAGAGGCTAAGGGAGTTTTTAAACACACAGTTGGGTGTTCTTGAATAGAGACAACTCAGTTAAGGTTGATGAGTCCTCCAGATTACGGCAAACAGCAAGAGGGAACAAACTCATCCATTACACAGTGGTGAGGAGCTGACATTTGGGGAGTTCATTAAACTGACAAATAAAGTTGTGACATCTTCCCACCCATTCCACGAATTCTAACCTGTCAGTGGCTTCACAATCAGACAAAAAAAAAGCAAGATTCAAAATTGAGCTTTTTCTACCTGGCGTTAGGTCACTGAATTACATAAGCAATACAGTATGTCCAATCTAAATTAACAAGCAGCATATCTCCAAATACTGTTTTCTTGAATACCACCTATGCACAATAGCAAACTAACAGCCTGCAATCATCTTGTTGCAAGCTTATTTTAATGAGTTCTTCAGTCCGTCAAGCAACTAGATACAAAAAAGAAGTAGCAAAGTCTCTGAAATATCTGGTAAATATTTAAACATGCTTAATTTTCTCTAGAGCAAGTATAGTGTAATTAACCCTGACAGTTCTGAAAAGCACAGCATTAGAAAAATTTCTTCACCACAAGTGTCAAGCACTGGAACAAGCTGCCCAGGGCAGTGGTGGAGTCACCATCCCTGAAGGTATTTAAAAGACATGCTGATGTGGTGCTTAGGGATGTGATTTAGTGGTGAACTTGGCAGTGCTGTCTTAACAGTTGGACCTAATGATCTTAAAGATCTCTTCCAACCTAAACTATGATTCTATGATTCCCATACCTACAAGTGTTCTATTTTCCTCTAAAAAAATTGACGATAAGATTTAGCCTTATTCTGTTGCAAAAGTATCATTTACAAAGGCTTCTAATAATATTAGTTCTACAAATAACTTTTCTCATCCTGATAAACAATCCAAAACTAGTGCAAGGGGAAGAAAGATTTCCAAAAATCAGAAGAGGTGTTGTTACTAATGTGATGCTCTATGTCAAGCAAAACAGACTAGCACAGGCTCTTAGAAAAATCTAAAATCTACTTTGGGTAACTTTTATTAGAAATTAGCTTCACAGTAACAAACACTTTCTATCCACATATATCTAATCTTAGAGTTGTGCATAAAATATAGGAGAACATGTTAATATCACCATCCTGAACATACAATCACTTGTCCCTGTGCCCTGAACATCCCTACTTTCCCCAGTAACTCCAAACACTTGGCCTGGCAAAAGATTTCCCTTATCCCAGTACCCGTTCCAACAGTAACTCTTGTATCAGTAGGGTGCTGATGGAAAGGCGCTTTGTAGGGAGCTTTAGCCACAGCCAAGGTGGAGGCAAGGAAAATGCAGTAGTTCTACAGAGCCTTTGAGTTGGAGCAAGTCATCTAGAGAAACTACGTTTTTTTCAGTGAGGACAAGAAATTCAAAGCAACCTCTTGCCACATCCCAAGAGATGACCACCAAAAACTAGAATGGCATTCATACATATTACAAAGGGATGGGATCACCCATCTTTACCACCATTTTGCAACAAGTTTTTTAGCTAGTAGGGTGTTCTGCAGTTGACTACAGCTTAAAGCTTAGTGTAATAGTAGTGGTGTTGATTTCAACATGCCTTAGTGAGTAAAACTGTTGGGGTGAATGTTTATTCTGTGAGAAAGCAGCAATTTTTCCCAAAAGTTCAGTGCTCACAGTAAGTACCATTCAAGCTACACTTGAACAGAAAAAGAAAGTAGAGTCTGTGAGATGCTAGAAAGGAGATAGTAAAAGCTCTTATAAAGGGAGGTACTCTGATATTAGCTAGTAACCTCCCCTTTTTGAAAAGTATCTGTGATTTAGAATCTTGTGATTGTGAAGACTAATTCTCTCAAAAAACCAAACCAAAACAAAAATAAATCTGAGCTGGACATGAAGTCAGAACTGGGAAATACACTTTATAGTGTTTGTGTGTATATATATATTTTCATATATATAAAAAATTACATATATATATAAGTCTACATATTTATTTTTTTAAAAAATAAGGAAACATGAACAAGTGTAAGGGAGAACTCCACAACTGTTTCCTTACACTGGAACTCTGGCTCATGGTTGTTAGCCAGGTTTTTTACATTACAGTATGCAATAATCTAAGGTCATGAGTGTAAATCCCCCATTGCTTTTAGTTCACAGCTAAACCAAAATGAAGGTAGGTGACGAACACTTCTTGATTGTTTCTGTCAATCATTTTTCCAGCTGAAATGAGAAAAACTACACAGGGTTAACTGAGAAAGCAGAGTTGGAGCTCCTTTGATATAAGTGGGAATTGAACTCATGGGACTTTGCTGCTAAGAAAGGTTTGGAACGTATTTTCATCTTTCTCAGGATTTTTTAAAATTCTCCAGGCATCTTGCAAAGCCCACATTTATTCACTGCCATTTAGGGAGTGAACCAAACCCACTGAAGTCAATAGGAGTCTTTTCATTGACTTCAGTGACCTTTATATCAGTTTTTTTAGAGAGACTGACAGAACAGAGTTGGAAGTAAGATCTGATAAAGCTTCCCAATTTGGTCCAGGCTATGGCCATTGCATTTTTGTCCATGAAAAGATCTGTAACACAGACTTTTTCTTCAGCCATATGTGAATAAAAACAACATTGACAGACTTCTTTTACTGTAGTAGAAGTTATGAACACTGGATAGTGACCTGAGGAAATAAACCATATTAATTTCAGACAACTCATGGAAGAAGGGAAACATGACCCTACATACATTTTTTCCTATTGTTGAACATACATTGGATTAGTTATTGAAGAAAGTGAAAGAATCCAGTGAAACATTAAATACATGTATTTTTAACTGAAGTTCACATATAAAAAACTATCCCAAATTTAACATTATAATGACTAATTTAAGTATGACAGCATGGCAAAATAATATGGTTTAACAAAAAGGTTTAAAATGAGAAAAATTAAAACATTTATCTTCAACTGTTACACAAGACATTTTCTATTCTGTTCATTCAACCTACTCTTGTTAGCTGATATGGTTTAAATATTAATATCAGTATAAAACATAAATGAGAAAAGTAAGTTTTGGACCCCCAAAAGCAATTGTCAACATTCTACTAGAAAAACAGAGCTTATTACTCGCTTACATGTTGCTTTTGAAAGCTGCACATAAGATAAATACAAAATACACAAAGAACAAAATTATTAAATTCAGCCTTGCCAATTATCATTGGCCACTGGGTGGTCCAAGGATATAATTAGGCTTACAGCTCTGGAACCAGTCCTGCACTGTGTCTGTGCACAGCTTCATGACAAGACCAAGTGTGAAGTTTGGTAAGGACTTTTCCAATTCTGGCCTAAGTATTTTAACATGTGCCTCAGCCTGAATATCTGTCTTGCATTTTAAGGAAAGGATTATTTACAAACTTTGGACCCCACTGTAACCTGGCAAAATTTCCCAAGCTAAATATTCTACAACAAAAAGCATTTATGCTACACATGGATCTTATTGCACATTTATTACACGTTTTAAAGCAAACTCCAAGTCTCAGAGCATTCAGCTGGTCTCAGCAGCAGAAGCTGAAAGACTGAAGCTACACAGGAAAAGCAGCTATTTACTTTCCCCTAAATAAGAAGCTATTCTGAGCCTACTGTAGTGGTTTTTGGTTTTAAATTTCTGGAAACTACCCTGTCCTGGCAGAAATGGGCAATCCTGTAATTTTGCAGACTTTTTCAACGCTTTTCTTCTTAGAACCTCCAGCTATTCATTACAGATTCACATGTTAACTATATATTGACATCTTTAAGGACTAAAACATAGGGCCATTCAGTGACTGCCATTAAACCAGAGTCACAAGTCACTTAGGTACTTCAGTGATGCAAAGCCTCCACACAGCCTAAGAAAGAGCACATCCCCTTGAACCAGAAAAGATGACTAGAGAATTAATCAACTTTTAGAAAGGCACATTAACTCTTAAAGACTATTATAAGCAAATGAGATTAAAAGCTTTGGCAATAGCATGTGGCTTTATGTTGGACTCTTGAGAGATTCTATACAGACCACTTCCTAATTTCTCTTCAATTTTTATTTTCAAGTTATTTTTTAAAAATTAAATTCCTTTTAATATGTTATAGACTTCCTTTTCTATTGCTGTTATCTTCATACTGTCTCCTCAGTACTTTTCTGCCTCCTCAGTACTTTTCTGCCTCCTCTCACACTTTCTAGTCCCACTCCATTTTTCTTTCCCATAATGTTTTACTACTTTACCCTTGCATTTCTTTCAGTTCCTTACCTATGTGCCTTTCCATGTGCTTCCTCCTTTAGCTCCTTTCTTTTCTCCTTTAGTCTTCCCATTTTCCAGAATAATTAATTTCCTCCATCCTTCCCTGTCAGTCATTTTATTTGATGAGTTTTAAGGTATGCAGCAGTGTGCTCTTGGGTAACACAGTACTACAATGTAAAGGTAAAAAACAAGCTCCATTGTGTCAACATCTGCAGACAGTGACAAAGATCACTATTTCTAGTCTGATAAGCCTGACTTCAGACTTGTTTGGACTATCTGAAGGTTTTGTCATGTTCTTTGCTTTTGGTTTTACTTTCTGTTTGTTTTGGTTTTTTGTTTGGTTTTCTGGTTTTGTTTTTGCCTTTGCCTATAGTAGATACACACATGGTTTAGCAATCACTGCTTTTGTTCAAGTGTAGCCTGAAATAAAAGAGATATTTTCCAAAGCCTCCTATATCACATTATTTTCCACATACTTTATCTAGAACCTGTGAGCCTAAAATCCAAATCAGTCTCATTCTAAACTGCACAAAGCTCTTCCCAGCTCCTCAAAGATCAAGCAGGTCTGTGATTTGTCTTATTTTGCTCAACACATCCATTAGATGCTTCAGAGACAACTACTTTATTTTGCAGTCTCAAAGGGTTTCTGTACTGCAGAAGGGAACACCTCCTCATGGCAAACCTCTTTTTGCAGTTTTCAAAGTCTGCAATATTAGAATGGGATAAACCAAGTGATTCTCCGCAATGATGCTGAAAGATTTTTAACACCTTAGGTCTTGAGGAGTACCAGGAAATAGATTTCTACACATTAGAAATCCAAACTAATTAAAAAAAAAAACCATCATTGAGATTGTTGGACACAAAGCATTACAGTGACATTTAACAGTGTGACAGTGAGTAAGTATTTGCAAAATTATAGGGTTGTGCACATATTTTAACAGTGGTAAGCAGTTGCTTCAGTGACCTATAAAAATCCTTTAGTAGCTCTTTTTGTGCAAAGCATTTTCATTTATATTTTTACAGCTCGGCCCACTCCCCAGCCTGACATTTAATTAAGAATTCTCAAGAAACCTTCTATGTAAAAAGTTCCTTTTGTACAAGAGCCTTGATAATAGGACAGAAGGTCCCCATGATTTTGCCTGCCTTTTAGCAAATCATGAGCAAACCTCATCATCTGTCAGGATAAACTGCTCTATTACATTGCTACTGCCAAAACCCCTGCTGCCCAGGCAGCACACAGGTATTTCAAGCTTACTGGCAGTATATCATCAAGTCCACCTTACCAAACTACTTCTGTATCATTGGAATCCTAAAAAGTAACTTTGCTACTGAGGTTCCTGTTTGTAGAGATTTTAAAATCTTAAAAATGAGACAGACAAAGATTACTAAGAGTCTTTAATCGTGCCAACCTCATACATACATATGACCATCATTTACAAAAGTAATAGCATGTTAATTAAGGGAAATAACTGTTGAAAAATTAACTCTTGCAATTGTAAGATTCATATTTTTCTTAAATAGCAATATTCATGATCCAGAAACTTTATAAAAATACAGACATCTGCCAAGAAAAGCTCACAATTATGTGAAAGATGGTGCTCATTGAATGATCTTAGCATTCTCATTGTTGTTTCACAATTCACTTGGATATTCTGTCTTCTCTGCAAAGCCAGAGACTGCTGCACTACAAGTTAAATGAAAGAATTTAAGAATCCCAACTAGCTCTCAACTTTAGTATATCTTGCACATAGATTGTTTTGTTTATAACCACCTGTGTATATATGTGAATTTTGGAAGACTGGTGGCTTCCTTATGGAAATTCTGCTATACACAAATTACAGAAAGTATACGGAAATAGTGTAGCAAATTAAATGCAGATTACTTTAAAAATTATCAATAAAGCAGGTTGTGGCACTTCAGTTTCATGTGCTCAAATTTTATTGAGCACTCCAATTTACGTGTTGTCATCATTAGAGTTAATATTTACATGCTCCAATCACGCTAAACTAGCAGGTCCTTAATTTCAGTGATTTATCAGCAGTTGCTCTAATTTCTGCCTCTTCACTTGTAGCTGGCAGTTGTTCTCCTTTTGCTACTGAGATATCACACCCAGCTGGGTAGGTATATGTACGCTTCTTCCATATCACTGATACATAGCAAATGTTCCTACTTGCATGAACTTGTTCAGTTTTACTCAGATAAGATAAAAGAAGTTAGTAATATAAGCATACTTATAATCAGTTGCAAAACTACGCAGCCCAAGATGTGCAAGTGAAAGTAATGCATGAAGTGGATGTTTCATAAAAAATGAGACTGATTACTATCTATTGAGATTGCTACCATATAAAAGATAGATGACATGATGTTACCAATATCTAGATATTAAATGCATATCTATTTACTGCTATTTGTGCCTCATCTATGCTAAACCCTCCAGCTATTGAAAACAGCATAATTTTATCTGAGCAACATCCTAGATGATAGCAGTAGTAAAAGCATTAATATGTTATATGCAACCCTATACACAGCTCTCACCTAAAAGTAGCACACTTTACCCTCGTGTTAAGACAGCTTGTTGCATTCCATTTCTGTGACTGGGCTCACAAGGTCAGACCCTTGCACACATGGCAAGCTCCCTTCAGAAATGCTCAGTGTTAAAAAGCTCTTGACATACTTCATGTTAGCCAGCACATTCCAAAAGCAGTAAGAACTGATAGTGATTACAACAAATTTTATAAGATAGTAAAACAGACAACCAGAAAATGTAAAGACAGCAATACATGGGGCAGATGAGAGTGCAAGGCTCTTATTCTGCCACCGCGTCTATAAGGCAATTGATCTCCAAGACAGAAACTCTAGTGTCACCCAGCTTATCTTAGCATTTTGTTGACAGCCAGTCCAACAAAAGCTTTGGTGCTTGCTTTAGGACAAATCCATCCAGTCATTTTCCCAGTACAGGAGCTGGGCCTTTTGACAGACAATGCTGAAGAGGGAACAGAGAAACCCGAACAGCTTGTGACTACTGGGGACCACCACCACAACCTATGATTGAAAGGTCCTGGATAATTTTCCAAGACAGGAGACTTTCTTCAAAGTCTCACGTACCAGCTCAGTTCTGCCTCTACAGCCAGCTTGCACCAGAACTTTAATAACCCCACTGCAATTGTCTGCATGGAGTGAAAGAAACAGGATTTTTTTTTACATAAGCAAGTAAGCAAGGTACCCTTCAAAGCCAGTTTTTTGACTTACTAAATAATAAATTTGAGAGCACTCTGAGAATACTATTATCAGGGCTCTCTTTCCTCTCATTCAAAGGAGTAAGTAGCATCATCCCCTTTTAAATGGAAAATAATTATTATTTCCATGTCTTTATTAAACAGCTAAATCCAACACTTGTGGCACTTCAAAGACAAGCTGACAAAAGCTGACCAAGTGCAACGGATTTTGACACAATAGTATTTTCCATTATTGTGAAATGCACTACAGGCACCATACATTATTCTGGCTGACCCCCAGCACAGCAAAGATGGTGATCCCCTGCCACTGGGTGCTGCAAGGGCAGAAACAGAAATCATTTCCAACATAGCAGTTAAACAGTGACAAGGAACTTATACACAGCAAAGATCCCAATAGGTGGAAGATGAGGGAAAGAGAAGGTCAAACACAGGCAAGGGCCGTTGGGAGCTCACACATTCCTGTAGCCATAATGCTCAGGTAAACCATTTCCTTCCAAGGGCTCCCAGGCAGCTTGACTTTTACCTAAAGTAATAAGGTTTTAACATTCAGCATTTAAAAAGTTTTACCACTGCTGGTACTGAAAATGTTCTTTCCTGTCACCAAATAGATTGCAGTTTAGCAACCAAAGGAAAAACACATTTGTTTGAACATTTAATTTGTTCTCCTGTGGGCTGGAAGCCATTTCATAAGTAGCTCTTCGTTTTGGAAACAAAACCACCACCAGCAGCAGCAGAGGGTGTGGGATTGGGTGAGAGCACCTATAGGATCTCCTGATCCCAGAACAATATTAACTGGGATACTTTGTCACTGCACGCGAACACTTCAGTAAAATAATGCTGACATCTCTCCATTCTTAATAATCCCTCAAAATAAATTCTCAGATGTTATCCCAGAGTTCACAGCTATGCTGAAGATGACACAGACCAATGCACCAGCACAATCCACCTAACTTGAAGCAATCATTTCCCACTTCCATATTACATGAGGCAAGAAACAGATACAGAAAGGCCTGAAATCAAACAGGCTATCTTTTCCTCCTCAGCTCAGACTTCAGCTGGGCACAACTATGACTGGGACACCTGGGGTAGGACACTCAGCAGGGCATAAAGCAGCACAGGCTTTATTACGTTGTTTTGGTTCTTTCTACAGATGCCTCTTCTCATTATTCTGTTAATTTTTTCCACCTATAAAGCTGTATTAGAACCCCACTCTGCAGCACCTAGGTGCAGTCGCCAACTACAAGCGCCAGCAGTGTCTGCGGCTGAAAGGGCCGGCGTCGCCCTGGCAACCGAGCAGTCCTCGCAGCATCACCGCCTTCGCCCCAGACTTGAGGAGGGGAGCGGTGAGGCTCCGCGCCGGGGCGGCCCCTCCGATAGAGGCTTCTCTTTCCAGAGGTTTGTAACATGGCTAGAAAAAGTCGTCCCTGGCAAAAGCAAGGCGCAGAAGGGTCAGGCTGTGTGGATTTCTCCCTCCCTTGCCGTTGTTTACAAGCCAGGATTAAAATAAAACGTCTTGCTAAGGAATGTGAAAAACTGAGCATAAATTGGCTCACCCTGCAAATTATTAGGCCATGAAAACTTAAATTTGACAAACTGCTAATTTGCACTATTTAACTGCTTTTTTTAACCCAAGTAGCAGTGTAAGTAAGATAGATAATAATATCTGATGAGAGATTAATGTCTGACTGAAGCAGTAATTCCTTTTCAAAGAAATATAATCAACAGATTTATGATGCAGAGTGGAGAACCTATTACAATTTAATAGATAATGGAATACAGGCCAAATCCTGCTCCCAGTTTTACTAAACACATTCTAGTTCTATATACAGAGTAGAAGTTTTGAATAGTTTTAATATATTAATTCTTCTGGTAGTATTTCTCGTCTGTAGAAGAGGTATGCAAAGCTATGTGGTTACTAAAACACTTCACTGAAAGATCAAGAAAAATAAAGATCCTAAATCCAAGTAGGAAAAAAATTGAAGGAAGTATTTGCATCACTTCACAGTAGTCATCCATAAAGCAGTCAAAAATTGCTGTGGTAAAGAAAAGCAGGAGCATTGCAATGAGGAGAGGGGCTGGGGACAGCTGAGCAGCCCACATACACCGCAGGCAAAGCACAGCCACCATTTCAGGGCCCACTGAGGGAGAAGGGCTCCAGCCTGCCCAGGTCACAGTGCAGCAGCAGGAGTATCTGTGAGGAGTCAGTTCAGGTTTAAGGAAATTTTACATCACCTTAGAGTAACTGGAAATGCTTTATCTGCATACACTCCACCTCCCAGCAGGAGGACAAGTAATCCCCCAGATCACTGACAAGATGTACAAATTGAGAGAGTATTAGTCTTTACAGAAAATGCAAAGCCATTGAGAGATTAAATGAGGAACTGATAATCAAAAGCAGAACTCATACTGTGGGTGTCACTGTGCAATGAAATAAATTATCAGGGGATGTGAAAAACAAAGTGATCAGTTGTCTTTAGACTGATGCCAGAAGTCCATACAAAAATAAGATAAATACTTAAAAGCTTCCATTTGAGGAGAAATTAGACAAAAATCAGAATTATCAAATGTGGTGGGAGGATTCATGACTGGAGTGTTTGAAGCCTCTAAATACATCCAGTCAGGAATAACAGCATGCCTTGCTAGGGCTCAGGAGACAAAGTGTTACTGCTTCCAATTATTCACACATCAGACATCCAAACCCTGGAATGGATTAATGTCCTATCGGACTGCAGTAATCATTAGCATTTATTACAGTTTACCATATTACATCAAAGAGCAAAATTTAACATGTATGATAGAGAGAAGAAAAATGCTTTGTCCAATGTGACATCAGTCTGGAGGACATATGCTAGTTATCTTATGCTGCCTTTACTAAAGTATTTCTAAAGAAGGTGTAAATGATCACAGCATGGTTTCATTGGGTGTGTAAAGACAAAGCTCATGCCCAACAAGACATATCCATAAATGCAAATGATAAGAGGACTTGTTAATTGTGCCAGAAAAAAAAAAAAAATACACAAACCCCCCAATAAACTGTAATTCCATTATTACAAAAGACTGTTTTACTTAAAAAGTCATTCTGACTAAAAGGAAAAGTGAAAGCTGCAGTACAAAAAGTCCTTCTCCAGAAGTATAAGAAAAAATCCAGACTGTATTGTATAAAACCTGAAGTTAAAAGATAGCTGGAAAGTGCTAATAAAAAGAACACTGGCAAATAGTGAGGCACAATAATAAAGAAATTGAATCTATCAGGGTGGTATACATCCATCACTGTATTAGGATTTTTAAAACATCAAGAAAGAGGCATAAAAATGATTATTAAGTACTTCTGTTAATATCTGGAAAACCAGAAGATATGTGGACCTGCTACACAGTTAATTTAATAAGTTTTATTCCTACATTAATTAAAGAAAAGCAGTCATCTACTAATGGTGAATTTTAAAAATGAGCAAAATCTCTCATGAGTTTTTCTACAGGAATTAGCTGATTTCTAATACATATTCTAGATGCAAGAAACTGGAATTTCTGGAATTTCTACTGTAGAAATTTCAGAAGACTATTAAAAGATACTCTTTGGGTAAAAATTGTGAAGTGCAAATCCAATGAATTTTGTACCTGCAACTCATTAGTATGATATTGATGCTGAGCAAAACAGCAAGCAGCTGCCAAGTGAGCAAAGAAATAAGGAACTGGAAGAAAAAAAATTCTTGTCATTCACCTTGGTTTTATAAACATGTTTTTAAGCCTTCTCTAAAAAAATTTGCCATCAGCTTTAGTTGACAAAAAATACTCTCTGCGAGACATTTAACTTTGAGGCACACAATGTTCTAATAAAAAAAATAGCACTACACAGAATTAAAGTGGCACATTTAAACGTCCTAAATGTGCACATTACTATGCAAGGCTGACATCTCTTAAAGTTATTGTTAGATACTCATTGCTCAGTAGAGGTACAGCTACTAGGGGTCTTTGAACATCTGTTCTTGGCCCTATACAATCTCATAGTACTTCTACCAGTAATTTAGGAAAAGCATATGGTCATATAGCTTAATATACAATGTTTTGCAGAGTTGTGAATACAAAAAGTCTTTACACAGGGGAATCCTGATTGGAGTCTTCAATGCTGGAAAGCTCTGAAAAGGCCCTATAAAGAAGTAATCAACATTTTCCGTGAAAGCTAACATAGATCCTGGTTGTATAAACAAATATCTAGAAGGCACAGCTAAAAGGTATTATGTTTGTATGAAATTTTAATGACTATATTCCTCAAGTAGTCTCCAGTTCTTGAATACGTTCTTTAAAAGAGTTTTTTAAAAATATGGAGAGGGTTCAAAAAAAAAATTTGACTATATAATGCCCATATTCTGGTTAGGTTCCTTCCCCTTCTCCAAATGAAAAATTTCTTTCTAGAAACTGCCAAAATGTCTTTTACAAAGAAAAAAAAAATAAAAACCTTAACTCTGAGACAATTCTAAAGAGCAAATATTTTGCCTTTGAAATACACCTCATTGCACCAGATGGTGTGTATATATATATTTTTAAATGTTCCTGTGGATGAATACTCCCACATATTCCTTACAATAGCACCTTCATCACTGTTCAAATCATCCAGACATACTCAAAGGCACACAATTGCAAAATTAGTCATGCAAAAGAGTAGCAAAGTGGAGTAACCAGGAACAAAGCATGCCATTCAACTGGATAAAACTCTTGTGCTTAACATCCCTAGTAGCACAGCTACTATTTAGTAATTTTACCAAGACCTAGCAACCAAATATACATCTGTTCAATATCTCTGTCAGCAACATGGACAGTGGGATTAAATGCACCCTCAGCAAGTTTGCTGATGACACTAAATTTTGTGATATGGTCCTCGCACAGCCCTTGCACTGGAGGAAAAGAATGCCATACAGAGGAACCTGGACAGGCTTGAGAGATGGGTCAGTACAAACCTCATGAAGTTCAACAAGCCCAAATGCAGGGACCTGAACAAGGGTCAGGACAATCCCAAGTACAAAATACAAAATACAGGGAGCAGCCCTCAGGAGAGTGACTTGAGGGTGTTGATAAGAAGCTCAACATGACCCTGCAATGTGTGCTTGCAGTCCAGAAAGCCAACTGTAACCCGGGCTGCATCACCAGCAGCATTATCAGCAGGTCAACGGAGGGGATTCTCCTCCTCTAATCTGCTCTCATGAGACCCCACCTGCAGTAGTGCACTTAGCTCTGGGGCTCTCAACACAAAGATGTGGAACTGTTGATGTGAGTCCAGAGGGGGGCCACAGAGACACTCAAAGGGCCGAAGCACCTCTCCTATGAAGACAGGCTGTGAGTAAGGCTTGTTCAGCCTGGTGAAGAGAAGGCTTCTGAGAGATCTTACCATCCACTTCCATTGCCTAAAGGAGACCTACAAGAAACCTGGGGAGGTACTTTCCACATGGGCATGCAATGACAGGACAAGGGGGAATGACTTGAAGCTGAAAGAGAGGATATTTAGATTTGATTAGGAAGAAATTCTTCACTGTGAGGGTGGTGAGACACTAGAACAGGTTGCCAAAGGAAGCTGTGGCTGCCCCATCCCTAGCATGGTTCAAGGCCAGGCTGGTCAGGGCTTTAAGCAACCTGATTTAGTGGAAAGTGTCCCTGTCTGTGGCAGGGGGTTGGAACTATATGATCTTTAAGGTCTCTTCTAACCCAAACCATTCTATGATTCTATAAAATATAGGGAAGTTTTGAAGTTGTACATACTTATCCAATAGACTGGAAAGACTCCTAGCTACTTCACGCTTTTACATTAGTAGCATTCTACAATATTGTACAATACAATACAATTGTACAATTGTACAATACAATGCTACAATATTGTAGCATTCTACAATAGAATGTTTTGCTGGTATGGTAAATCCTCCATCATGTCAACCCTACCTGATTTTTTTTCTTACCCATTTGTAAGCCTTAGTGTAAAAGCTATCTTAGAATGAACATGTCTTTGCTGTGAATTATACTTAAAAATTAAAACCAAAGCTCAGACAGCAACTTCCACAGAGACCTAAAATACTGACCTAAACTACAATCAATACTACCTTCTTTCATAATTAGCCATGTTCTCAGCATACAGGAATCATTCAATTGCATACAAAGGTGTTGTCACATCATACCTGGTGAACTTTGCAGTAAAATCCAGAAGAAATTTCTTCTAGGCCTAAAATGCCAGACTGCTACTTCTTAGTGATACAATTTAGGCCACACAGGATCTAGCCAAATACATTCACTGCTCTCAGTACCCATCACCGGTGCTTTGCTATTTAAGCAGATTATTCATCTCACAGCATAATACCTCCAAGACACGACCTCTTAAATGCAGATAAATGCATGAAATCCACACAGAGAACTGAGTGCATGAGCTCTATCACACAGGACTCTCTACAATTCTGCCACATCCACTAAAAATGGATGAAAAATGACAATAAAGGAGAAAAAGTCCACTATTTTTTGTTTCTCAAATACTCTTCTACAATAGTAGAGGAAAAAGACAGTCAGGTATCTGGTTATAGCTTTTCAGATTCTCAGGAAGAATTTTCTGCTGCCTGGAGTACTCTATGAGACTAATTTAGTAGGGATCAGCTGAAAAATAGGAATTAACAACAGAAAACTGACATATTTAAATTCTTACTAATCATATCTCATTTCTATAAATGCATTGCTACAAACATAAACTAAATAATAAAGGACCATCATCAGGAAAAAAAAAAAGTTATGACTATGCATTTTTCTTTTCAGTAACTTCTTGAAGGCCCAGATACAATCTCTACTTTCATCTCTCCTTGACTAGTTTCTGCTGCAACAGTAATGCTTTTTCAAAACTCTCAAGGTTTTTTACTTAACTAGGAAAGGACATAGAAAAGCACTGCATCACTGAATGTAGAACAAGAAAAAGAGCTTTAAAATTGTTATTGCTTTAAGAAGGCTGCTGAGTAATAATGCTGATTAAATTATGCAAGGAACACTGTATTCTCCCACAGACATACATTTAATATCTTCTGAGATTTGGTGTATTACATACTCAAAAGGAAAATGTGAACATTCTTTTATAAGATTTCTTTGTAAAAATGCTCCTGGAGATAGTAACAGTTCCATAGAGAAAAATGTAGTGGCAGATAATTTTTTCATATATAGAGAGAGCATCAGTATTAAAATGGAAATCAAGTACATAAAAACAAACAGAAAACCCACCAAAACAAATAAACAAAAAAACCCAAACCAACCCTCACCCCAAAAAAAACCCCAACAAAAAAAACCCCACCAAACAAACAAACAAAAAACACCAAAA
>NDXB01016563.1:100440-113688 GCA_002631895.1 Agapornis roseicollis
AAAAAAAAAAAAAAAAAAAAAAAACCAGGAGAGAGAGAAGAAAAACAAACAAAAAAATTAACAAAAAAATACACTTTTCATGAGAAGAAAACTCAAGTTAAATATAATTCAATTTTGCTCATATTTATTAAATACTAACAACATGATTTACAACACACTTGAATAAATAATAACAGCTGGAAAACTCCACACAGAGTGGGACTCAGTTAATCACTATTAGCAGTAAATACTGAGAATAATATTAAGTATAATGCTATTAGTAGAGTAGGGCTGATGCAAACAGAAAATATAGCAAGGTGTGAAGTGTTAGTTGGGTAATACTGATGCAGGCAAAGACACCATACAAACTGAAAAGATGGGCAAGGAGAATTACTCTGCAAGAAAAGATGCTAGCGCACAGAAATGAGTATCTGATACAGTATTCCTTGAAATCAATAGATGCTATGAATCCAGCACAAGGTAGTAAGAGCAGCAATGAACACACACAAAAAAGAAAAAATGTGATATTAATGGAAAAATCTGTTTTCATTTATAATGAAAGTTTGTTTTTACAAGATAGAGATCCCAAGGAAGAATAAGGTAAGCTTACTATTTCTGATCTGCTCCAAACTCTGAAATTATTGACAACTAATTGTTCCTTATTGAAACCAAAATATTCATTACTAAATGTTAAAATTAAATCACCATGTATGACAGGGTTTCATTATCCTGAAATTATGGTCACACGTGCACATTAAAAATGGAAGTTGTACATAGAAAGAGAATGGGAAAAGGGTTGGGACAAGACTATTTTGATTGCATTTTAACATAAAAAATTATTAAAGGGCTTGAAAAATTTTACTTCCTTTCATGTAAAATAGTTAGCCCTTTTGCTTTCTTTCCAATACCTCAAAATGAGGAAGGCATACATCTGATATAGGTAGAAAATATGTTGTTATATTTAAAAGAAATTAAAACACTCACTCAATTTTAATTAGCCCAATTATTTCTGTAAAAAATCTGGCTCATCCATGTGTGCAATAAGGGGTTTATATTAATGTACATCTGTCAAACAGTACAAGTCTAAATTGTAGACTATATCTGCATTTTTTTTTAGGACTGCTGTAAAAAGAAAATAAAAAGAGAATTATTGAGGCATTCAAACAGTGTGCATCTTGCTTTGTAATGCAATCCGTTTTTCTTTTCCTTAACACCTACACAGCTTATGTTCCTAGCTAGTACAGTTTAAAGAATAAATACGAACGCAGGATATCAATTTCCAAAGAAAAACTTGGAAGAAGCTATTATCAGATTTGGATTTTGCTATTTCAGAACGTGATAGTCAAGCTCGAGTTTTTGGTTCTTGAGACACTTAAACCAGCTGAAAGATTTTTGTTCTTGCTTCTGCTTCTCATATCTAAATGTCCAATACAGCTACTGTACCTGTTAATGTAAATTCTTTCCCTGCAGACTTTCATAAAGGAGGAGTTAAGAGCTATTAAAACACATACAGAATAGATGACATTTTGTTCTGGAAATAAAAATGCCTGTTTCACTGACTGTATCTATGATGATCCTAAAAATGCTCAAACAAAAAAGAATCAGAGAGAGTGGTGGCATGCAAGCTGATGAACCTTTATATTCCAGGGAACTGCCATGTGGGAATATGCTTAATTTGGAAAGAACAGCAAGCTTTTCAAACCATTTTGTGTTTCACTCTCTGAAAACTAACTGCACAGAATCACAAAACATTTCTGAGATGCAAAGGGAGATCATGGTCAGCAAAGCAACAAAATCACATCTGTGATTTCACATTCTCAAATGGAACAACATAGATGAGGACGTGCAGCATGACTAATTCATTGCCTCAGTATCAGCCACAAGAAACATGAAGTAATAATTTGAATGCTGTTGAACGGAACTTAACCTTGGGGAACTACATATCAGGGAAGAATGGGCTGGGAGGGGAAGGAGGGAATAAAGGGGGGGGGATAAAGGGGGGACGAGAAGGGGGGGGGGGAGAAAGGGCCAGGTGGTGAACTTCAGTCAAGTATTTCTTAAATATGGGGAGTATTGTTTGCTTTGCCATTCTGAGAGAACTGGAAGATTGAGTTCCTGAATTCAATTCTCACAACTTTAGGCTCTCATGTAAGTGGGATGCATTTCCCCCAAGTAAATGGAGTGTAGTGAGTACTTATGGTCCTCTTCATTTAACTTTGTTTTGCAACAACTCTGAGCAGTATGCTTATGAATTAAGCACCAGTCTTTCCCCAAATGGGAAAAGTGAATTTTAAATGAACTGACTTATTAGAGATAGTTTATGCAGACAAGTCACACATTCAGATAATAGCACTGCCAGAAACAGAATTTTGCGGGTCTTCTGGGATGCAAGTAGTAGGGATGAGTTTGTACAGTAACAGCAGCTGACTAAAACTGAAGTCAAGAGGGACAGAGACGCCATCCAGACTAGTGAATCACTAGACTTCAGTCATCATTACTTTCAGGTCCATTACAATATGGATCTGAAAGACAAGTCAATTTATTCTGCATATTCAAGTGCTCCAGGATTCCTCCCTGGTGCTCAGTTAGGCACAGTTTCTGAGTTTACAGGAACCTTTTCTACTATTTCCCACTGAGGACAGTTCTCCCCATTCTGAAGGGCAGTTACTTGCTCATAGCTAGGTGTGCTTTTGTCACCTTCCAATTGTTTAACATCACAGAGTATCTAAATCATCACTAGGAAGTCCGAGACCAAGAAGTCCATTCCAGAATACACCTACCTGTACAGGGGACAGACTTTCTCAAGGCTGACATGAACATTCATAGTACGTGAGCAATACTTCATATCACACTACAGGATTTCTTCTGATATTCCTTTGAATGTACATTCAAAAACTCACACAAACCATACCAAAAGAAAAATAAGTAACAATGCAATTATCTTAATACCTTAAAATCTCACCAAGTTTCTCTACAGAGAGAATCATGCCTTATGCAGGCTGGTCACACTGCTTTTCAGGAAAACAAACTGTGTAGTGAGGAAGACAGTATACAAGTGCCCAAAATGAAGAGTATGGAATTGAGTAATATAATCTTCAACACCACTGCTTCTCTCTTCTAGCTCACATTATGCCTGCTAATATTACACAGTCTATGATCTTTGTAAATGAATATTCCTAATAATTACATAGAAAATAACAGTTTTAAAAGGGGCTATATGTTTTCATATGGAACCGCTGCATTACTTACATATCCATATTTAAATAAATAAAACACAGGAAAAAAAGGATTTTATTAAAAAAAAAAAAAAGACCAAACAAAAACCAAAACCAAAACCAAACAACTTCACAATTGTCACTTGCACATTTAGAAAATTCCTGTTTTCTTCTGGAAAGAATCAAAGAGAAGGAAGTCTGATCTGTGCAATAAATCTTGTTTCTTGTCTTCTGCTATTTTACAGTAGATGTTATTCCTTTAAACTGTTTGCATCTTGCAGGCAATCCAAGGCCAATAAAACTGCTTTTATGCAACATGTGCAGTCTTTCTCTAATCAATAAAAAAGGTATTCTTTCTGCAAGCTCCTCTCAGTTCTTCAGTAAATACAAGTTACATACATTTTTTAGAATCATAATAGTGCTTTGACTGTAGGAAGTTTCTTTATCTAAATTGAAATCAAGGAATAAAGTGTAACAGAGATGGACAAAGCCTGCACAAACTCTAAAATCATGCTTAAGAAATATTTACGCAAAAAGCACTTGAATAAACAGAGTCTCCTTGATGAATATAAATATCTACCAACATATTATAGCTAAGATGTACATTTGATTAAAGCCAAGTTTTAGAATACATAAACTATCAGCAGCTACATTATTGGATTGGCTTGTAAGGCTAGAGAGTTAAATTGTTAAATTTTGCAGCCTTTCTTTTCTGGGGCTGTTCTGAAAGTGAAGAAGGTGTTCAAGAAGAAAGCCAAAAACAACCAACTCTATACCAATAGCACAAGGTTATTCAGAGAAAGAACATAACTACCAGGTAGAATCAGACTGTATGCCCAAGAAAGCAAAAATGAACAAGCAACATTTAATTATTCTTTAAATTTATACCTCAAAAACAGAGCTGTATGTCAGGGACCCTGTCCTGTCTGTGACAGCACACAGAGCTTAAAGTACACTGTTGTAGTTAAACACTTTCATCTCTTCCTCACTGTATGATGCTTCTCAGTAACTCCAGTTCAGTGCATTGCACATACTGCAGAAGACAGGAATGGAGGAGAAAAGATACATCACACAAAAGAAAAGTCAGATGGCAGCTGTGCCAACTTAGGGCAAGAAAAGAAAGTCATATAAAAATTTCAGGCAGGGAAATTCACAGATAAGGAAGAAACATGGAGAGTAAAAGTAGAATATAAACTAAATACAAAGAAGCAATGGAGAGAATAAATCCATCCAATAAATCTATTGGATAGGTGCAAGAAACAAGAATTTTTGATCAGAGAGTCAAAAGGTGGAAAACAGACAAATGGCATCTACAGGAATAAAGGAGCAGGTAGGAATGAGCAGGAGCAACAACTGAAATACAGGAGGATTTTGCAACATTTCTTTGATACCAGTTCATAAACATGCAAAGCAGGAAATGATGAAATAAAACACTTCTCACACATCTACATTTCTCTAGACCAGTGCTGCTTTCCTTGTATAGGCCAGTGCAAAAGACAGACAGTTTTTCTAGCATTGGAAAGCTATCTCAGGGAACTACAACTGTCCTTCAACTGCATTCAGAGAACAACAGCATTCAGAGAGGACAACCACTCACAGGAGAGCTCTAACTAGCTGCTCCAAACTTGCTGCTATTTGCCTTTTTTAACATAGCATAGATTTTTAACAAATCTTCTATGCCTGCTATCTCACTGCTCAGGGATGATTCTGGACCCTGTACATTACCTACTGCTGGCTCACAAATTTGTTCTCCTCAATTGATTGCATTCCCCAGTACAACTACTTCACACAAGTGATAATCCTGTCTCTTGCAAAGACTGTATATTTTGTCTGCGAGATTATTCATTTCTTATCAGTTCCATGTAGAGAGCACTTTTATCAGTCACCTTGCACTGGGATAAAAAATATCATCTTGGCAGCGGATCTAGTGAAAGAGTTAGAAGCACCACCTTTAAGGGTCAGCTTACTCTGAAGTTTCATCAGCTACCACAAATAACATAGACCCAGCTAACTAATTCCGCAAGCTTGTGACTCCATAAACACATGAAGCAAAAGATACAATTCCTTTGAGAAGGAAAGCAGGAAAGAAAATATTGGTGAACATAAAATTGTGCACCTCAGTCCTGGAAAAAGACTTTTATTAATTTTTTTTATTGCTAGTGATACTTTTCACTATCCTAGAAACCTTTTGTAGGTCCATATAAGGATATAGGTAATACTTCAGAGTAAATTCCACCAAGTTCAGATAGGTAATAAAGGTACTTGGTAGCTTTGTCACCCCAAAATAAAACTACTTTGCTTAAGTATACTTCTGTTAGGGTAGGTTGTATGCAATCTACAGTCCACAATAATGCAGTGAAGGGATGAGACTCATCAGAAGTAATTTAATAAGAAGTAAATTGTAATGGCACCCAGTGGGAAAAAAATAAAATACAAGAAAGAAATTCAGGCTTTGCAATCGAAGCTGCAGTTCCATTGATTAACATCTGCTAAAATAAACTGCTGGACTGTAGACCTCTTCATTTATTGTCTTCCCCATGTTTTGGTTGCTAGGATATCCTTCTAAAGATATGTAGTAATTACTCATCTGAGAGTTGCAGGAAGGCAAAAGACAGAACAAGCAAAAAATCTTAATTAAAAATGATGATTAACAACCCAGAATGAATTATTTTTGTGCCTTTACTGAAAAGCTCTCAGAAAAGCTTTGTACCCATTGACAGCAAAAGTTTTATTCTGCCCCATTACCATAACAATTTCCCTGTCCCCTGATTAGACAAGGATGAGTATTTTCAGCAGATACAGTGTCTGGGAAGGCTTAAAGAAACAGAGATGGAGTCACATTTTGCACAGATAGGCTCAGAAGCAATAACAGCTCAGGGCCGTTATTTTGGAGTACTAGAGCACAGGCACCCCCACAAATTTATGAAAATGGGTACAAATTCCCCTTTCTGCTTTCAATTCAATGCCACCCCTACTGTCATTAAACATTATGCCAGCTACCTCTGACCAGTACTCACTGAACTATCAACACAAGCACTGACCTGCTCAGAAGCAACATGCTCTCATCCACCCTGCAACCAGGCTATAAACAGAGGCTTGCAACAGGTAGACAAACCAACTCCCCAAGTGCAAATCCACGTACTTGTGTGCTAACCCCTGGTCAGCTACACTTACATTAACAGGCATCAGCTGGGCAAAATAGCTGTCAGCTGAGGGCACAGGCTGAAGGTTACGATGCTCAGGTGGAAGTCAGGACCATTTAGGTTCTACAAAATTTATTCCTAGTGATGACAGGACAGGATAGAACAGAACAGCTTCAAATTCATTGNATCAGCTGGGTAGCTGTCAGCTGAGGGCACAGGCTGAAGGTTACGATGCTCAGGTGGAAGTCAGGACCATTTAGGTTCTACAAAATTTATTCCTAGTGATGACAGGACAGGATAGAACAGAACAGCTTCAAATTCATTGTCAGCTTTGCAGTGTGTTTAGGTGGGGAAAAAAAAGTAATTTTTACTTGTGAACAGAGCACTGGAAATCACTGAAAAATGAAACCTTACAGAACTATTACTTCAACACCACTTTTCCAATTGAACATTCTTTCTGCTAAAGCCAGTGAATGACTTTAGAGAGAACCTTAAGAAACTGAGGAAGCTTCCTGCCCATATGCAACATGTTCTCCCAAACACAAAATGGCTTTCTTAAACAGTCTTCTAGAATACCCTTACAAGTATTTGTGTCCTTGGATTCAAAGGAAGTTCTATAGTTTCCCGTGAGCCATATTGCCATTAAAAATTTTGCTGTGTTCAGTCATCTGAATATTCCAGGAGATTTTTATCCTATTACTTCAGGGAAAATTGTCCATGAAAGCTCATTATTTAACACTATAAATTATCGGACAATATTTCCCTTACGTTTAAACAGTTTGCATTTAGCTGTTGTGTTGGAAAATCCATCAGACTGCTGCGGAACCAATCCTTATCTGAAAGAGTTATCAACATCATTTTGGAAATTAAACACTCTAAAATACAGATGCTGAGTCACAGCACAGATGCCCTGAGGTTTTCAGTTAGCAGCTGTAACATTTGGAGAAGAGCAATGCCTTCACTACCCAAAATCATGCAACATCAGCCATTTGCCGGGTGCTCTTTTCCTGTATCTGAGAAAAATAAGTGTTTTCACAAACAGAATTGAAAATGACTTCTATTTGACCACAAGCCATATCAATGTACTCACAAAACAAAAACTATAACTTTTCAGACATGAGATCTAGACACACAGAAACATCTGCATTTCCACACAGCCACTGAACATATATATCCGTATGTGCATATATCTGCATACATGTGCATATGTGATTGCACACCAAAGTGCCACAAGAAGTGACAAAAGCTCACTGTTCTTTTCCACAGCATGTAATGTTATTGCTTTGGTTGAGAATATCTGAGAATAGAAATGAGGTAAGGTCTGCAAGGATATTTTTATTAAAACAGGTAATGTGGTTGTGAGAAAAAAAAAAAAGAGACGTACATAAGCTTCTCTTTACTTTTGGAATAGGAGCAGTAAACTTCAAGCAAAATGGTTAAGATAAATTGTTCATATTCAACCATGTTGTTTAAAGAATTCAGAAAAAGACATGTTCACAGTATTCACAGAAGGGACTAAAACAAAATGATCCTGAATTTAGTCCAGCAGGACAGGGGGAAAGAAGCAGGAAATTGTTGTCTCTGGAATACAAGGAATTAATGGAAATTGAAATTATAATGTGCAGTAAAACCACTGTTGAGTCCCTGGTTTCAGTGTCCAACAGATGTGAATTATTCTCCTAATGTAGTCACTTGAAGGTATTTTGTAGACCTTCCCTAAGGAATTGTAAGATGCTGAAAATGGAGTCTCTGTATTTGGAAAAATATGATTTTCATATTTTTCACCAATTGTCTGTGTTTTCATTTTAATGTGCAGGGATTCTTCTCACCCACAGTTTCCCTGAGGACATTTGATGCACTGGATGAAATATGTTGCAGTCTGAGATAGACAGAGAGAGAAGCCATGAATTTTGATAGCTGTATTGTGAGAACTATTTCTTACAGTCCTGGTGGAAATGCAATTGCAAATTTTATGCTTGTTGCTCTGTACGAGCTGGCTTCTCTTGGTATACAGTGGTCTTCTGCAAATTCACTTGTAACCATGAGTTTAGCAAGCCTATAATGCATTTGAAACCTATGAAGAGAAATTCTGGGAAAATATTGTTGAAGGTATGGTACTTCTTGCATAGACTGTCCTGTAAGAGTTTTCTTGGGTAAATATCCTTTTTGTCATGAAGCTGAGAACATGAATTTCATCACAGTAAATGTGGTGGTGTCTGGTAGCAAGGCTACATAACAATGCACCTACATTCTCAAAACAGCACCCACCCCAACCACAGTAAGAGGCTATGCTTTTGATTCAATGGTACATTGTAATTTTCTCCCCACCTACTCCACATTAAGTTTTCCACAGGAAACTTGCATTTTGTATCACATTTTTTGATGTCCTGACCACGTTTAGTCCCTCCCATGAATATTGACCATCTGCTTTCCTGAATTCTCTAAATGTGAGTCAATAACCGATGGGACCCTTGAGAATATCAAATATATTACTCTACAGACTTTTTATAACTATTCGAACTGCAACGTTTCCATGTTTGCAGAGTCATAGAAGGTTAATTTGGGACCCTTGATAACTGAAGATTCACATGAAAATAATCCAAAATAGCACTGACTGCTGGATTCTTGGTGCATTCAGACAGATCTTAACCACAGTAATTCTACTTTCCAAACCAAGACCTCAGTCCTACTGTCATCCATGGGTCACATGGATGTGAATATTTATGCATTGAACAAGTCAGTGGGAGATATCAAAAGAGAGTATGGTGCACATATCTGCAGGATTAGCCTCCCCTTTAGACAGAACAATGGATTTGAGTGACTTCAAGACAAAGGATGGAGACAGACAATGGCATATTGTCCACCATCACCCCCATCAATAGAGGAGCAGTAGGAAAGGAAGCTCAAAGGCCTGTAGGGACTTCAAAGACTCATACAGGAAGCTTCTTCACTGTAAATTATTTCATAGGCAGGAGAAGGGCTTGAATAAACACAACCAAGACTTGAACTTCTACTGAAAACTTAAACAAGTAATTTATGCCTTATTGAGTGTAGCTTGGGAATAGCAATGAAGAAGTAACTTGAATATACATATAACCACAATATTTTTGTTCAGTCTATAAATCCCTTTTTAGAGTGAAATCAAGAAACCCATACCAATTTACAAGACTGAAATTTGAATTTACTTTTGAATATGGTGATGATAGTGGAAATTTCACCACTGATTTTAATGGAGCTGGCTTTTAGAAATAGGATATGGTTTTATATCCCATACTGTTCATTAGAAAAAAAAAGACCCAACCCTACTTTATTCAGTGTTACACTGATGTGAGAAATGATGTAAGAAAACAGTGACACTGAATAACAGTGAAATGATATATATTGCTTCAGCTACAGCTAAACATTATAATGTGTTTTATAACAATTTGTTAGTGCAGCATCTGTTACAAATTTACTAAAACAATTTGAATATGCTTTTCAATGAGCTAAACAACCCAGCTCCACCTATTAATCATGGAATATATATCAATGAATAATTTATAAATGGTACCTTTATTCAAAGTACTGCCAGTTAACTGAGCAGTCACTGCATTCATAATTGTATCAGTCACCTCTAAACTTTCAAGCTTTATCAAGATTTTAAATACTGAGGCAGAGAAATTGAATAAAAAGTAAGTTTTAGCATAACAGCTTCACACTGACTTTCATATTCTCTGGCATCACTGACAGTTTTCTCAGAAGAAGCAATCTGAACCCTTTAATGTAAAAAATACATGTATTTCCATTTCACACCCCACAGCTTTTTAGAGGCAATCATAACTGCATACTGTAAATACAGTAAAATAAAAATAGGGATTGTGTACCTCTACAAAAGAAGTGAGGCTAACTTCATAATTCTGTTCCAAATAAAAGACTGCATCTTGTAGTTTTGTATTTCTACAGATAAATTTTTCTGTGACACAGGTAGAAAGCTCTACTTCTTTTACAGGGCCATGTCCCCTCCTCCTCTTCTGACTGCATAACAAACAGGCCCTCTTCTGTCTTGCAGTCCCACTCACCACAGTGAGATGTTTACTGCAAAACCAATGTAGATACCTCTGTACACAAAGTAAAAAATCTAGAAAACCTCTCTTTTCTACTTTTATTTCAATTACGAAGGTGAATAATTGCAATCAGCCACATTAATTCAAGACTAAAACTGCAACCGTAAATCACAAAGGGTCACATTTAATGGTGACATAAACAGAAATCAAAATTATCTGCATACATTTTTAATGTAAATTGGTGCTATTTGCATGTCTAAAAAGAAGGAAAGAGAGTAGCAAACAAAAAAAGGCAATCAACTGTGTCGCCTTAAAGGTTTATGCCGGCTTCCCTTCCACAGAAAAGCCCTCTGGCCTCTCAGCATGGAAACTGAGCTATCACTGACTTCCTGATGTGTAAGATGCAACTGTGATATTTACCTAATTGAAAAACATGCTTGATAGTCCATCAGTAAATTTTGAGAAGATTGGGCTATAACAAGGTGTTATTCATGCAGTCCTTGAATTTAGCCCTTAATATTTTAATTTTTTTTTTTTTATTGGCAACATCAGTTTGGCAACATTGCAAATTTAATATTTATCATCCAAATTTCATAACCAGTTCATTTGGCTTAATGTGGTACTCCTGTTACTACAAAATATTTACCAAACTTGCAGTTCAGTAGCATTAATGTTGAAAGTGTCGCTATTTCTTCAGCCTACATTAATGTACTGTCATATGTTTTTCCTCCTGTACAATATTATAATTCTGTGTAGACATGAAGCCATGTTGTATGTTTATTTGTGAGTATGTGTTTAGGAATACACACACAAATAAAAATACATATCCATATCCAAAATGAAAGGAGACCTTCATATCATGCACGAACTTGGTGAAAGTCAGTTTTTAGGCCTGGGGTAAGGGAAATGTAATTCTAGCTTGTATTACTGTTCCCACAGTATGGAACAGTTGTTTGAGAGACAAACAAAAAAAGACAAAATCAGAAGTACCCAAAGGAACAACAAATTCTTGAGAACATGAAGAGAGCCAAACTAGAAGATACATCTACTTCATCTAGTAATACTTCAAGAAAACATTTTAAAAGAAAGATATGCATGAAAAATCAATGAACATGTAGATTGGTAATTGAAAATCTCTGTAGTTACCCTAGTTACCAAGGGATTCTCCATCACAGAATCATAAGGGTTGTAAGGGACCTCTGGAGATCACCTAGTCCAAACCCCTTGCCAAGGCAGGACCACTTAAAGCAGGTTACATGGGAACATGTCTAGGCAGGTTTAGAACGTCTACAGAGAGGGAGACTCCAAACCTCTCTGAGCAGCCTGTTCACATGGTCTGCCACATAAAGTTCTTCCTCATATTGACGTGAAACTTCTTGTGTTTTAGTTTATAGACATTGCTCCTCGTCCTGAGCACTACTGAAGAGTCTGGCACCCATTAGTGAATTAGTGAAATCCCCTCTCCAAACTTAGCAATCTCTCCTCATAAGAGAGAATCTCCAGACCCCTGATCATCCTTATGGCCCTCTGCTGGACCCCCTCCAGTAGCTCCTTGTCTTTCTTGTACTGAGGAGCCCAGAACTGGAAATTTCTTTGAAAAACAAGGCAAAATTGTACAAAACTATTAGGAAGCACTTTAAGATAATATTTTTAAGTATGTGATAAGAGGAACATCTCTAATTTTATGTCCCATAATCCTATAACACCACCCAAACTTCCTCAGTTAAATTCCCTGTAGTGCCTACAAAGCATAGAAGTAGTATTTTCTTAGAGACTTTAACTGCATGTGTAGCATACATGACATACAACAATTTTTAGCTGCTGGGATTTTGTCTAAAAAAGAATGATAGCTTATAGGCAAGCTTACCACTGAATGTTCCCACCAGCAGAGCACACTACTGTATTACAGGAGATATGCTATTTGTTGACTAAAAATCCTTTCTTAATGGCTGCTTTGTAACTTTGAATTTTAAATTAATTTCAATAATTTTCAATATAGACAGTCAGTGGAGGAAACCATCTCAGAAAATGGTTTTAAAGTCTTTCTTATGATTCATTTGTATTTCAAATAGCTTAAATTAACAGATGCTGGGACTCTAAGCATTTTTCCCTTAGATCTTTAGTCATGCAACAGAGGCAAGCCAAATAAATGAACTAGACTGAACTGCTACCAAACTAAAGTTAGTAACAGGCTGGAGGCTAAAATCTTGTCTACTGTCCCTATCAGCACACATCTGACGCATATGCTAAACTGATGGCATACGAAAACAAAAAAAAAAATAATCACATTTTCATTCTTAAAATCCATTTACCAAACAAACTAGGTATTCAGTTCACATTAGTAAACTCCTTACTAGCAGCAGTAACGCTACATGTAGTTCACGCCGAAGGTAGGAGATCTTGATGGAGATACCCTCAGGCAATAGGCTGAGCTTCCAGGGTTGATGCAGAATGCAATGGGTAGAGAATAGCATTATTTTAAAGAAAGACCTGATGTATACCAGCAGAAGATACAATAAAAAATACCCTTGGTGGGAGGAATCTGTAAAGACACAAACAGTGATGAAAATTCAAGATATCTTTGTAATTTTTTTTTTTTCATTTCTAAATGGTCTGAGTACACTACCAAAGGGTTAAGTACCTGCTAACACTTCTAATATGACTAAACTGCTAACATCACCAGCATGATCAGGTACCCTGCTTTTTATCTTATTCATTCCTCTTTTCATTTTAATTCCTCATTTTTTTTTCTCCCTACTGTGTCCATTCAGCTCTATCACACAGAGAGCAACACTATGGAAAGATGTCACTCCCATCAATTTCTGTCCTCTCAATCGATTTGTATTCCTTTGGACATCTTTACTACCT
>NDXB01016564.1:0-29943 GCA_002631895.1 Agapornis roseicollis
GGAGCTGTTGGAACAAGTCCAGAGGAGGGCCATGAGGATGATCAGGGGACTGAAGCATCTCCCCTACAAAGACAAGCTGGGAAAGTTGGGGCTGTTCAGCCTGGAGAAGAGAAGGCTGCGTGGAGACCTCATAGCAGCCTTCCAGTATCTGAAGGGGGCCTATGTGGATGCTGGGGAGGGACTCTTCATTAGGGACTGTAGTGATAGGAAAAGGGGTAATGGTTTCAAACTTAAACAGGGGAAGTTTAGACTGGGTATAAGGAAGAAGTTCTTTACTGTGAGGGAGGTGAGCTACTGGAATGGGTTGAACAAGGTAGTTGTGAATACTCTATCCCTGGTGGTGCTCAAGGCCAGGCTGGGCAGAGCCTTGCGTGATATGGTTTAGTGTGAGGTGTCCCTGCCCATGGCAGGGGAGTTGGAACTTTATGATCTTGAGGTCCTTTCCAACCCCAACTATTCTATGATTCTGCGATTCTAAATATGAAAATTAATTGGGTTTAGATATACTTTCTTCTTTGTGGTCATTTTCCAAACTCAAATATCTGAACACTTGCAGAAAAAGCAATAATATACAGAAAAGGTAAAGTGTTTACCATTATTATTTATACCAATAGTGTGATTGTGGGAATCATGTTTTCCCAAACAGGAAACAGCTTCACTGTTTTTGACTTGCATGTTTCCATGTAAAACAAATCTATCTGCCCAAAACATATGCACGTGGAGTACTGCAAACCAATTTCAAACCTACAACTAGATTGAGGTTCATTTGTAAAAATATTTAATAAAGAATTTCAAAGAAAAAAATTATTCAGGAAATCCACCCAAGCAGGAAAGAGGCCTCAACTTAAGCCAATTATTCACAATGAATTGCATGTAATACTCCTACAGAAAGTTAACAAGGGTAGGGTATTACTTCAGGACAATGGAATGACAACTGGGGGAGTTCTTTCCTTCTGCTCCACAGTCAGGTAAAAGAGTTGCTGCCATATAACCCCTTTCTTAGCTATCTACAATGGAAAAGGAGTCATCACTGTGTAAATTTTGGATTCCAAGATTCCTTATGACTCACCTCTAACTATAAGTTTCCTAAAAATGAAAGGTATCAGCCAAATGAAATAGGAAAGCTTGTATTTCCAAAACCAAAGAGGAAATTTATGCCCTAAAATGTAAGCCAAGGCAAAATTCCATCAGTACAACAATGTACTAAAGCCTTAAGTCCAGATTTCTGCTGCCTACTTTGATATCTTGTATGTTTTATCTACTCTGTACAAATCACTACTATGCATGTTGTGATTTCTCTGAAAAATACAAAAGGAAAGCAATATCAGACAATTAGTGACATTATGTTCAAAATGAATAGCACTGACAAGTGTCCTTGGATTTAGAAGGAAGTTCCATAAAAGGGTTAAAGACAGTTATGCATATATCAATAGGAGACAGATGTGGATTTCAGCAAGATACATACTGGGCTCCCAGAGAAGTTTCAGAAGTCACATTTCAGTTCTTTTAACACAAAAGGACAGCTATTTAACACAGTAGAAATCTCCTGACTCTTCATATACTAAAGAACTCTTCCTCCTTGATCATGTGTTCAGACAGTGCCATTCATGCGCAAGTCTTTCCATTTCTGATCATTGCCCTTAGAATATTCACCTTGCTGAAGCAAAATACCCACATCTCCATCACTGTACTGTGCAGAGTCACCCAGTCTCACCATGAAAGAATATTTGATCACGTGGAATGCAGTTCTTATATATATTATATATAAAAATATATAACATATATTCTTATGTTTTTAAAAATATCCCATAGATTGACATCTGAACAGTTGGTCTTTTAAGGTCAGTAACATTGCAAGAGAGATAAATAGTGGAGAAAAGAGGTTTCTAATCATCCTTAAAACCACCAAATATTTTTGGATCACAGAACTGAAGACCTCCCACTATTCTCCTATTAACTTTTGTTAGGTTATTGGTTTATAGGATAGAAAGCAGCCAGTAGCACAAATTACCATTGCATGTACACTACAGTAAGCCTTAAGATGAAGATGGAAGACCTCAAAAGCATGTGAGTAAAATAACTGCCCTTCACAGAAATGACATAGTGAAGCAAAAAAGAATATCAAAAGAAGAAGGAAAGCACCAAGGACTAGGCCATAAAAAAAAATATATTGTGTATCAAATATTGTACTCTTTCCTTATAGTAGGACTCTGGTATCCTTCTTCAGTTTGAGCTTTGGGCTCTGGTATAATTTCTCGGTAGGGCAATGCCTTACTTCACCTGCAGTCCCACTGCAACATGTCAAACAGTATGGCCATATTCAAAGGGAATATGTTTCAAAACAAAGCATTCTGATTGTGTTTGTTTCTTAGGAGGGCTCAACTTCTGATGATGCCACAAGAGTACTTTCTGAGTAATGGATGAGAATAAGACCTTCAAAATTCAGCCCAGTGAGATTTGAAGGGAAGAGAATCACCAAATATATGAAGAGATACAACAAGGGTGAAGTACCTTTGTCGGAGATTTTTGAGTTATGCTTTTGTTTGTAACTATCTGAAACAGAGAAAGAAATAGAGGGTGAATCTTACATGGGGGAAGGAAGACAAAAGGCAAAGAAGCCAGAAAAAGAGAGAGAAAGAAAATATAAGGGATGATTTATTACAGGGCAAAGGGAACTGGAGTCTTGCTGAGGACTTAATTTTATTTCCTTCATGCAAAAACACCAAGAGCATGAAGCAGCAGCAGGTGGCAAACATGCAAGTCAGAGAGCAGCAGAATACTTTGCTGGAAGAGTAAAGACAAAGCCCTGAGTACACCAAGCTGGTAGGACCAGGCTGGAAGCAGAATCAGCTGTCTTGGTGCTACTTACTGTCACAAACATAGGGTTTGTCATGATCGTCCTGGGAGGCAGCATCATTCCGTCTCCTGCCTCCTCCAGATCCCCGAGCCTGCAAGGACAAGAGGAATGTTAACATTATTCCATCGCCCCTCAGGTATCCTTGTGCCCCTTACCCTCCTATGAAAAATGTGCAATATAAACTAAACAATTTCTCAGCTGCCATATAGGGCTGTTAAGGGTGGGCTTGACCCTTCACCTCCTAAGGTATGCACTATGTTAGTGGATTTTGTAATGCAGTGGAGATCCCCTTCACAGATAACCCAAATTGTTCATCCATAGCAGTAGGTTACTGCCAGCACATATTCAGTCAAGTATCATCACACATTCATTTCTGAAGATGTTCAAATACCTTGCTTAACTGAATATGAATGAATAGATGAACAGGTGTTAGAGGACAAATGCAGTTATTCAATCAGCCAGAAAATAGGCCCCAAATAGAATGGAGGTAAAATTATTTCCTTTAATATTTTCAAATGGGGGGTTGTTTGTTTTGTTCTGTTTTCTAGCTGAAAAGCAATGTTTCGAAATGGCCTTCTGTGACAAAGATACCATGGCTAATTCTAAAATGGAGCTTTGGTCAGTTAGTGGAAAAGATTAGGAAACATAGCTACCTGCAATAACAGAGAATGGGAATTACCCAGAAAGTCTCACTGTTCTGTGTTCCTATAACATACCAGGTTGGCTGCCCTGGAAATGGAAAAGCTCTTGTTTCTCCCCAGCACAGACTGCTCTGTCCTGAGCTCCAGTGGTAAGAGTAGAATTCCAGCATCAAAGCAATTTGGTCCTGACACTTCTCAGCTGAGATGCCAGCAAGGGGACAGCTTATATCTGCCCAGAAGTAGAGGCTGTGAGGTGTAACTGGGAACTGAGCCAAGGCCTTCAATTCTTTCCTGTTCACTAATGTACAGTGTGTAGATGACAATAATTTTAGACTTGATCTTTATTAGAGGAAGTGATCTGCAGGTGGATGGCTAGACAGCCCCTTATTAGTTCTGCCAGCTACTGTATTTCTGTGTAAAAGCAACAAAATTGTTTCTGCTGCTCCTCTTATTAAACCGTTCATGTTTCTCACACTAGACAAGGCTGCCTGACTCAAATCCTTCAAGCTTTTGTCTGTAAAAATAAGAAATGGATAGAGGTTTGTCAAGTAATGCTGGAGAAGATGTATAAATTCTGAAAACATTAGTACCCCAGACACAAAGGGGCCATAGGAGCTCTGCCCCTCTTCTGTGGAGTTAGGACTGAACTAGCACTATTCAAGCTGCATTCCATGGGATATCTAAAGAGAGGGAACAAGGAACAGTCTTACATTGGCCTGCCAAAATCTGTCAAAACAGGGATTTGCAAAACTTTCACACATTATTTCCCTGGGATTGCTCAGATCTAACTCTTAACACAGTCCTGAAGGAAAGACATGGATTTGCAGCTGTCAGGATGGGTTAAATACTATTAGGTATGACAAGTATAGCTCTGCCTTCTGCAAAGACTTCTGTGCAGATCAGCACACATGTGCAGAGTGAGATTTGTAAGGGTGGACTGAAAAGCAGTTTCACCCTGGATAAGTCTCCAGCAACCATTGTTTGGTGGAAGCTACTTTACTGACCATATCACATAAAAACATCTTACTAGTCTGCAATATTTTCCTCCTGACTGCCAGCTCTGTAAATTCCCTCTGGGCTACGAAATCAACCCCAGGCCAATTCCTTTCTTCTCTCACTACTGCAAAATGTTCTGCAATCTGAATTTTAGTCCATGGAAGCTCCCATACAACACTCAGTCATCAGAGAGTCCTCAAAGAGACAAGCAATTGGCCCTACATGAATATTTCTGCTGGTACCCTGGATTAGGACCTAATTTCTCTATCCTCCCAGATGCATTGGCTTTTCATGGCTGTGAAAAAAACCTGTAAAGTCTTTTCTTGTCACTAGTCAGTAGGTCTGACTTTTTACACACTGAGAATGGATTTGTTGAGTAAGAAGGTACTACTTTTATATAGGCACCCTTCAGAAGAGGATGGTAATTTCAGGTCCGTTGCTCAGAGTTTCACTAGCCTTACAGCCAGCTGTTTCCCTTGAAACTGTTTTCTACAGAAACACAAGGGTACAGCGTTCATGTCGTGACCAGATGTAAGGTGTACTTTTTCATACACTGAACACACAAGGTGAGATTTTTTAAGTCAATAACTTTCAATGGAACTTGAGTTCCTAAATGTCTCTAGTTCCTTTGAAATTGTCCCATTTGATATCCAGCTGACAAGCAGGCAATCTGTACAGGTGCAGCTTCATTCCTCTCATCTCCTAGCAAACTGTCCTTCCCAGCTCCTACTACATTCTCCCTGTCCACCAAAGTTATTCCACAACTCCTCCAGAAAGCCCATCTCTTTGACCTTCAGTGTCCTTCCCAATGCTCCCACAACTTCAGGGCTAGCCTTGAGGGGATAGTAAACTGAGCAGCTGCCCCAGAGGCACTAAATTGAGTGCTTCATGCTTACTGTTGGCACTCAGATCTGTTAAATTCAGTCATCCACAACCACATTCATTCTCCTGAAGGGATGCAGCAGAGTCTATAAGACTTGACATGTAAGGCCTGGAAGCCAAGGCATAGGAGCCTTGAAGCAGCACAGAAGCAGCCAGAGTAGCCAGAGGGACAGATGGAAAGTCCAGGATTAAAAATAAAATCATGCTGTAGGGAAAGGAAAGGGCATGTGCAATTTGGAAAGTCCAGAGCAGTAATTCCATCACTTTAATCCTGCATCGATGCTGTCAGCCCTTCTCACTCCTTCTCTGAAACCCCAAAGGCCACACTCTGGTAGATCTAGTTTCCTATGCATGTCCTTTCTCTCTTCTGTCCTCTAAAAATACCCTAACCAATTCCTTCCCAGAAAAAAAGTGCTGCCCAGGTTTCATGTCCTCTAATTTCAAATCCTTAGCCTCAATTCCCTACACTGGGTCAGGCTCACATTAGAAGAGGGCTGCTTGAACAGTAACAAAACACTCATGACCAGACACAATTCAGGCTTCCCAGTTTTCAACAGCAAGAGAATCTGGCCCTAATTTTGAAATCCTAATTTATACCACATTTTGCCTTGGTTATTGATGCCATCAAATAAAACCAAAAATTGCTCAAAGTATTTGGCAGTCTTTTTTTTTGCACTGAATGAAGCCAGGGCACTAGTAGAGCAGGGGTTAGTTGCCAGAAAAAAGTAAGAGATCCTGCTGCTCCTGTACTTAATAGGGGGCCAGTTCTAGGGCAGAAAATACGACATAAATCTATGCTTTAAAAATGAATGGGACATGTACTGCAACTCCTTTCCCTGCAGTAGCAGAGAAAAAGTAATAAGAGTTATTCTGAAACAGTTTCCTGATCAGGGGAGTAAAACTTTACACATAACAGTAACTTCAGGACTTTATGTAGGCCTAGAATATATGAATATAGGAAATCCCCTTCTCCTGAGCAGTGTATCTCTTTTAGTTCTTCACTCCCTTTCACTCACCCTGACCAACACGTGTAATTTATATGACAGCAACTTATTAGAAAAGAGTTATTAGCCTGGAATATTAGTTGGTTGCTACAGTCAAGCCTATGTGCATGTATCGATTCTAACTCCTGGTTTTGGTTACTGGTTCATACAAATTTTCTGAAACTTACATTTTTCTGGAAAATTTTTTTCCAGGTGGGGGTCTTTGGCTAAGAAAGAAAGAAAGAAAGAAACTGGTTCAGGTGATTTTGAGAATAAGGAAGGTGAAATAAAACTTATCCAATTATTAAAGTGCTTTGATCTTATATTAAAGGACTTAAGCTCCAAAATAAAGAGGAGCAGAAAACTGAAACACAATAACAGAAGAAACTAAAAGAGACGGTCTGATGCATAAGTACATTGCAAGTATTCACTGTGGTTTCGTGTCTCTCTCTTATTCAAAAGCTATTATATCCTGCTCATTTGGCCTAAAATGTGGCCCTTCTTGCTTGACTCCTACAAACACATCAAAAAGTACTTCTACAGCTCCTGTGCCCCAGCAGCATCCACTGGAGCCAAAGAGAGATGAAAATGCTTGAAACTTCTGAGAGTTGTGCTCACACTTATTTAGATGCCTAGCTTGCAGGGCCACAATTGGAAATGTTGATTCCAAGTTTTAAAACGTTGGCCTCATTACTTAACTGGTGCCCTGCTGAAATTGTGAAAAGACATCTTAGGTAAGAGAAGGGACACTGACTCCCCTAAGGATAAAATACTGCCCATTTTAAGCAAATGGAAGATTTGCCAGGGGCTCAAGAAGGCCACTGTCAGGCACAAAGTGCTACCTTGGGGAAAGCTGCAAAATGTATTAACACCGTTCAAGTTACTTTTATTAATATTGAATTTTTTTTGGTCTGTCATGACAGAATTTGTTGCTTTTCTGTAATTAGTAAACGTTTTAAAGTGAGAGCATTGTAATAGCAGGATGTCATCATAAGTATTAGACCTTACGTTACAATTGTAAACACAACACTATAATAAATTTATCCCAACATTTTACTCTCCAAATAGTCGCAAAAATAAACCAAAAAAAGCATTTCAAATTTTTGACCATATGACTAAAAATTACCTATAGTGTTATCGCTATCATGTATCCATGGATATACACTTTGCATATACAATATACGTGACATATACATGAGAAAGCAGATGTTTGCTTCCTTCCTTTCCTTCCAGTAAATTCTCCACCTACCCGTCCTCTAGGTCTGTTCTTTCGTTTTGGAATATCTTCTTCCAAATCCTCTTCCTCATTCACTTCATCTGCATTTTCATCATTTTCTAAAACCCTCTGTGGTTGAACAATAAATAGGAATGGTTAGAAGAGGATGACACAATCAACCAACTTCTGATCTTTACCACAGAGACTACAGGTTATTAAATTACAGTTGATTAATGGTTTAATGCCAAATCAGATCCCAGAACCTCTACTTCATTCCACTAAAGCAAAATTTGCTTTCCTTTCCACCCTCAGTTCTCCAAGGAGTTCTTGTTTAAAACAATACCACTGATACCAGTCAACTATAAAAGAAGGAAAGTTCCTAAGAAATAAAAGTGGCATCACTGAGCACTGATATCCCAAGACAACACAAGCGTTAGTATGCATAACCGCAGGCCATGTGTGGGATATTGCTAGCATGATGTTTTTTATTTTGGTTTCTTGCACTTTTAATTGTTTTATTTTGCTCTAATATTGACAATGCACTTGAAGAAGACAGAAATCAGTAGTTCTCCTCACAGTTTTCTTTGTTTAGCAAAAATAGAGAAAATTCCTCCATATATTCCATCATGTTTAGTGCATCTAGAAAGTAACATCCTTTGGAGTTTACACCACACATACAACTCTGTAAACTGGAAGTAGGGATCTTGCTGCATGAGAATGCTGAGGAAATACAGATATCACTGAGGATAATAGGAAAAATAGCAATAGTTCCTTCAATCAATTAATAGGAGCAATAATTTATCATCTCACGTAACTGTGAGATTCCCAGCCCAGCTAATTTAAATACTTTAATATTGATCTTTTGGAAGGTAACCTCTATAGAATCAAACACAGGCTGGCCACCCTGGAAACATGCACAGGTTGGACATTGCACAGACAAAGGCAAGCTAAATCATCACTAAAATAATGTGGAAAGAATTCCCACTGAAGTTCCCTTGACCATTGGCATGTCTGCTAGAAATAAAGAAATGGGCTCCAGTCTCTCCTGCCATTCATGAGGCGGTGCCATTTCACAAGGTACTAATCCGGAATAACTGATTTATGTTTGCCATGCCACCATACATTTAAATTACAATATGCAACCATGATACAGATTCAAATCAGTGACATTAAACTGATGGGAAGGTTTTGCAGTCTTTCTGTATTTTTTTCTTTCCTGTAATTTCTATTTAACAGCTAATTGAGAGCCAGCAGAGGGAGAACAGGAGCAAATCACAGTTGTTTCTCTCCTTCCTTCATACCTCAAGCACCAAATTCTGAATTTGTGGGAAAGAATACATCAAAAATTTCATTTTTAAAACAGCCTGGATTTGGAAGACCAACTACACAAGTTTATTTTTATTTTGTCAGCTAAATATTTAAGACTAATATTGGACAGTATCCCTTTTAAAAAGTACAAAGAACTTTTAGAATGTGGTAGAGGATCAAGTCTTCATCTGGTTCTTTCTCCTTCTATTTTTAAACGTAGTTTAAAATCGTTAATAGGAGTCTATTAACGAGGTGAGGCCATCATGAAATGTAATTTCACATAATACTAGAGTACTAAATACTAGAGGGTGTAAAAGTTAAGCAAGTTCCAGTCCTGCATACATAAAATGTTTCTTCAAAATTCATGCAGTTGCATATTAATTGCCTTCATCTTAGGAAACGGAAACAGTTGGAAAATGTTACATACTACTGGTATGTAAGAAAATAAGCAAACTTAATGATATGAGTTTATATTTTCACATTGCTTCATATTTGAATGTATCTCCAAAAAACAGAGAAGGCTGCAACCATATCGTATGTGGGAAAGGAGCTAGTTTATGGCAATACTACTACATAAGAGTAGTTAAGAGAAATGTTACAGCTTTCTTTAAAATTGCAGCACCAATTTAGGAAAAAGATAATAAGTAAACAAGTGTGAATTTGGTGACACTGCCAGGGTAATGACTTTAGTCCTTGATAGAAGGGGCATAGCCTTTCTGATGCATGATCAAAAGGCTATTCTAAGCCTTCTCCGACACACATTCAATACCAATTTATTGTAGGGCAAAATCCTCAACCCTGTTAAATACCAGCTGTACAGCAGATCCCAATGTCTGCATCTATTTAGCAGTGGGAACTCTTACCCTTTCTAGCAAAGTAACTTTTATTTTATATTCTGTCTTTCAAAGACAGTTTTCCAGCCTGATGTATTTCAGTGCAGCTAAGCACCAAGTCTTCTCTTCCTGACAGATACTCTAAGTTTGAGAGGGTGATAAAGTGGCTGGGACTGAGGTGGGAATTACAATTATGACCATCCCACCTGCTCACTCTGCCCTGCACTGAAGCTGGGCCCTTTCAAGTTACAGCATAGAGGAGCATGCAAAGGAACAAAGGAGAGATTTGCATTCTCTTATTTGTCATAGGGATAAAAGGCACTGATCAAGATTTTGATCTGGTACAGCCTAGCTGCCAGGTGCTGAAGTACACACTGAATGCTGGCTACTAGTAAAGGCCTCAGCAATCGTTGTATAGACTGAATCTAGATAAGCTGTGTTTGAATAAGAAACAACAGCAAGACATGCCTTTTGCACGCCTTTTCCGGTGGAACTAGCATGCAGGTGACAGGTCACAGCTACAGCAGCTTAGCTGAAAAATTTCTGCATATTTTTGCACCCCCTCCCTGTTCTGCAATGCCCAGACTCGTGCCATTTCCGTTATCTCTGAAGTATCTCTCTTTGAACAGCTGATGAGGAGAATTTGGGAGCATCCTCTAAGGATGCAGCACCACGACTTCTTGTGACTTTGGAAGCAGGTACAAGCAAAGTTTTAGGGTTCTCAGCTTAATAGATTCGGATACACTACTAAAGAAGGAAGAACAGATAGGGCCTCATGACAAGCTTTTCCCCACTTCATGAGCATGGGATGCTTTATCTTTGATGGGTCTCCTATCTGTGTAACTGGGAATAGCAGACCTAATTTTTCTGCCCTAACATGTGTGAAATTTCTAGCAAACAGACAAATAGAACTGAACTCCAAGTAATACAGATTTGATGCCCTCACTCTTCTGTTTCATTTGGCAGATTTTTACTAGCTGTACATATAGATGCAACATGTTGCATCTCAGCCAAACTTTGAAATACTGCCTACAGCTCTCACTAAAAATCACTAATACACTCACAGCACAGTGGTGTTTTAGCATCACCGAAGATGAACTGCTGTGAGAGAGGCCCCCTTTCCTAACAATTTAAGATGGCTATATAAAGTGACATGCTTTTATTATAAGAACCCTTCATACTAGCTGAATTCCTTCTATGGCAAACCCACAAATGTGTTTGTACTTTTAATTGTTAGATTAAATGTATTTCAGGATTAAATGGAATCCTGAAAACTTTCAAACCATAATACATGTGAAGTAATATTTCTCATATCTGCATCACTAGTAATAATTGAGATAATTAAGATTAAAATATTTTTAATTGTTTATTTTGCTTGTATACTTCTTTTGTATACTTTGCAAAGGCTTCTCAGTATAAAAAAAGACAGGCAAGGCATTGACACATTTTTGTCTACAGTCAGCAGCTGCGAGTCCAAATTCAAATCCATGTCCAAATTCACTTTAAATATGAGGCACTAAAATTCATTTTATGGTTGGGACCCATCTCTGCTTGCCAGTTTCATACATAATCATCTCATAGTGCTGCAAAATAAATTCTAACACAGGAGCTGTGCAGAACACAGCCAAGCGACCAAGATTCTTGTGACAGAAGAAGTGTGTGAGATCCCAAGTTCATTTTGATCATCACAATGTAGCACAAGGGTTTGATAACATTTTGACAGTCAAATGACACAACTATCAACAGACGCACTGTTCTGCCACAGGACAAAAATCTGCTAGGCTTAGAGACAAATTGTGACATCCAGCCCTGCTGTCAGGGCATGGGGATCTCCTTTACCTGGATTTCTTGTATAGTGTCTTCCTCTTTAGTGTCTGTTTTTTTCTCTATTCCCTCTCCACGCAGCAAGGCTTCCAGAGTTGTACTTTCTGAGGTGAACCCATCCTTTTTCAGAGGCAGATCAACTTCTGAAAAACAAAACACATCCACTGTATGTGTCTCCCCAGACAGGCAACAAACAGGACAGAGATGACAAGCAGACGAACAACACATCTTCAAGCTTGTTTCTTTCTTGAAGGAGAGTTCTTCAAGATCTTCTAAGCACTAAGGATCTCCATATAGGATTCATTTCTATCTTACTGAAAACCTGATATCTTTTAAATCCCCGTGTTTGCTTACAGGAAAAAAAAGGCTGGCTGTATGGTATGAAGAGGAAATAAAATTCCTTCTCATATGTAAACTCCCTATGCTTCAAATAAAGAACAAAACCAGCATTTTCTAAGATACTGAAATAACAAATATGAAAACCTGATCTCCTGAAGCAGAAAAGTAGCTTAATGTAATTTAGCATCTGGCATAGTTTATACAGCACAGCTTCAAGCAGCATTCTCCTACACCAGCGCATATTCCACATGTTGGGAAGCAGAAAACTAAAGTGTGGGGCCAGTGCTGAGAACTTAAACTGAAAAAACAAAGGGATGTGTCTTGAATTTTTATGCTATATTGACTAGATAAAATTGTCTGTTTCATTTAAATGGGTCTATACCAATAAGGAAACCAGTCAGCACAGCTATGAGTGCAGAATATAGCCCATAAAACAGGACAACCCCCAGTCACTGCAGTAAGAGTCAAAGGCTAGTATGGAACTCCAAAAACAGTGCAGGTTTATGAGGAAGCTCGATACAACTTGCCACACAAGTGAAGGAAAAAAGCCCTATTCCCATTCCAAATGCTGCTACTAGATTATGAGGTGGTGCAGCACACAGACAAATACAGCATGTTAATTTTAGCAAGATGTTAAAATACACCTAGGGAAGAATTCTGTTTTCCTCATAGTTCCTTGCCTCTACTCCACTCACGCGGAGGTTCAAGTACTCTTTCCCTTCTGAAATTAATTCCTTCATCTAGGCCAATATATTTGTAAAGTAGTAATGTACAGGACTGATGCTCACAAACCAGCACCTGGTGTCCTTATTTTAGAGCTCGGTCCACTTCTCATCTTTTAGGACCGTGTTGCGTTCCTGAAGCTCCCTGCCTTTCTATCACCCACCATGAGCTGTAAACACTGCAGGGCAGAAATTCATGTGTTAATGAAGTCCCAAATCACTCCTGCAATCCAAATAATGAATGAACACATCCACCTGGGACAGTAAAGTATAATCTGTTTCCAGAGGCCAATTGTGTCCCAGGAATATGTTTATTGTATATATGAAAAACTCTAAGCCAGCAAATGATTCAGGGTCCCTAATCAGTGCTTCCATAACTTGCTTGCTCAAATCTTCTGAAGTGAGAGAGCATTGCTCAGCCAACAACCACAGAAAATCCAGCAAGAATTCCAGAAAAAGCTATTCTATTCACAGAGAAAAAGGCTGAGTACAAACCATGCAGAAAACCAAGACCACTGGGATTTTCAAAGGAAATTTCCAGGACAACCCACACAATGGGATGGAGTCAACTGTGAATTGAGCCCCTTTCTCATCACAAGGAGATCTATTCAATCAGGCTTCTGTTTTCAGCATTAAGCTCTGCCTACCCACCCCAATATGCCACCTTCCCCAACTTCTTCCTTATTTGAGCTATAAAAATGACAGAAAAATCAACAGCTATATAGATTGAATTTCCCTGTATGAACTCCTCCCTCTGGATGTTAAATCCAAGCATTTCAATAGAAAGAGGGGATTTTAGAATTGATTTATGTCCAAATCCCAACACTTGAATCTAAAGTCACCAAAGAACCTCTGTAATCATCTCTGGCTGTGGGCTTGGCTTGGTTTCAAAGTCCTGTGCTTAGGTGCAAAAGGGCATTCGCTCTGTATTTAGAACCTTGTGGGATTGCAAAATCCAAGGGGTCATCCTACGTTCAGCAAAAGGAGCTTCAAGCAAGCTCAAGGGCATCAGAAACAAACATGTCTGCACTGTGACGAGCTATGTCTGTCTCCGGATGCCGATACACTCAGCAAATGAATGCATTAGGAAAGGGAAAGAATAAGGAAGGAGTGAGGGATAAGTAGAACATATATGAAAGTAAAACTACCCTGTTTGTTCCAGAGATACTGAATATTAAACCAGAGGAAAAGGTAGGCTTTAAGGTCAAAACCAGCAGCTGTCTTTAATAGGCATGTTTGTTTTGTGTGGCGCTACTAATTCCCATCAGCAGCACTCCAGGAGGCTTTTCATCTTACAGCTCTTACAGCATTTTTTAATTATTAAATTTAACATCCCGCTGGCAAGGCAGTGTGAGGTAATGCTTCTGTTCCCATCTCACTGATGGGGAGACTGAGTCACCAAAAACTTAACCTAGTGAGCAGGAAATCTGGTGAAAAGGAACTCAGGACAGCTGCCTCCCAGCTGCCCAACAAGCTGAGTCCCATTCAACTGCATTTTCTTCTCCTCTAGTAGCTTCTAGGAGACTATTTTCATGCCTAAGGAGCTCTGAAAGTGGGAAATGGCAGACTTTATCTTATCTGGAATGTAAAGTTTACAGTATAAAAATCTTCAGAGGCCCAAAGACAACTTCTTAGTAACGAACTCAATCTTTGTAATGAGTTCGATTCTTCCTGAAGATGGCTAGTCTGTAAAGTATACAGTAATGAAGAAGGAAATTACATTTCCAAACCATTTTTTGAATCCTCAGAGATGAAAATCTTCAAAAAATTCAAAAGATAATTCAGTTAACCTAGAGAAATAGTTAAACACTACTAGGGGTCATTAAATTCATTTTACTAAATCCCTAATTTCCTCCTTCCTTTTAAACTCTCCAGGATTTCCCACAAAAGCTATAAAAGTGTATTTTTCTCTTATGCCTATACCCTGAAGAAAACTGAGAAGCCAACTCAACACCTGAAATGTAGTTTTCACGTGAAAGAACATGCTTCCCCCAGGCTTTGGAAACTGCTATTTGGAAGCAATGTGGGGTCTATTCCACCCACTGTCCTGCTTATGAAAGTACCAGCCAGTGTGAGAAGCTTCAAACAAGGCCAGAGAGGGACTATTATAGGCTTGAGAAACCATGACCCCACACTTGCCTCTGTTTGCTTTAATATTTGTTGTGCTATATTATGCAGTCACACTAGATGCTACAAAAGAAGGTATGAGTGTCTGTCAGGAGAGAAATGCAAACAAAATCATGTACCCTAATGCTGCGTTTCATTCTGATCTCTAACAGGCCAATCCTGAAGAACTAATGCAGCAGAGCTTCCTGTTATCCTAAACCTAGCTTTTCTGGAAATACACAGAATACCCAGCCCTTTCTGAATTTTGATATACTCAATACTTTCCTGCCTGAGTGCACACAACAGTTAGTTAAACTATGGTTTGAAAGGAGGGGTGTTTCACCTTATTTATTGCCTGCCCCCTTGTTCTTGCTATGAATTCTGTAAAATAATAGTTCCTAACCAAACTTTTTTGTCATTTCCTTTTATTCCCCTCCTTTCAAGGATAAACAGCCACAATCATTTCTATTACTCTGCTGTGGGAAGTTTTCCATATGGCTAGGTCCTATTACAGTTCTCTGAACTTCCTCTTATTCCTCAATAATTTTCCCAACATGGACCAATATTGCACACAATATTTTCAGATGAAACCACATCTTGTATTTAAATAAATACACTACAATATTCGTTATATTAGTCCTCGGGCAGTGGTGCATACTAAGCAGAATTAGAAACCATGTAACAGGGAGAAGAACTTCCCATAAGTCATACATTCAAGCACACAGATCAGTTAAAATGTCCATCCTACCATCCATTCACCAAGCACATTCAAATCTCCTAAGAAGGCCTGCAGACTGCTCTGGCCATGATGGTTCTACAGGGTTTTGTACTATGTGCAAACCTCTATAGTTTACAAGATACTCCATCTATCTGGTTTGGTCATTAATGTATTACACAGCACGGGACCAAAGACCAAACCTTCAAGCACTGGCTGTTAGCTGTTTTCTATAATGAAAGTTCTTAGTTTCATTTTGTTCTTTGTTTCATATTCTATTCTAAAAGTTTTTATCCAATGGTTTGTTTCTCTTTGGGTGTCTGTAATGTACCAAAGGTGTTCAGAAAGTCAAAGTTAATTGTTAACCCTGTTATTGATTAGTCCTTTACAGATCATATAAAGAATTTTAAGAAAGTAGTGATGCGCTTTTCCTTGGTAGTAGTCAGAACCTCTTATATCATAATTTCCCAGGTGCTTTACTGCTTACACCTTATTACTGCTTCAATCAATTTCTCAAATGTTCATATAGAATTTATGGGTCTTTAAATCCTTGAGTCACATCCAAATCCTTTTTAAATATAGGTAATAACATTTCCTACCCACTAATTGTTTTAAATTCTTTCTATTGAACTCCTAGTTTGTATCACAAGCTCTTCTTCAGATATTGTAATGTCAGAGAAGATAATCTTTATTAAGAGTAATAACAACTAGTAAAAACACAAATAACTCAAAGCCTACTCTTTGTATAAAAATTTTAAGAAGGTTTGTAGATGAAATTCCTTTTGATTAGTATTTCAAATGTAGTAGCACCTGGTTGGTGTAGGAGATATAGGAAATAGTAAAAACCATACAGAATGGAAGTATCAGATCAACAAAAATCATCAATGAGAAATAAAATGTAATTTAAGAATTCTTCCAGTTTTTATAAATCAAAGTATTATTGGTGCCACAGCTAAATATTGTGCGTATATTATAATTCAAACATGTTCTGCATATAATTAAAATTTATGTTTCTTAACTTGGCAGAGTCCCTTTCATAGTGATTAAATTAACATGGTTATTTCTGCTTACCAGCTCAGAGCAGCAGCCTCTCTATCAAGGTCCTTAGAGCGCAGTGGTAGAATCTGAAAGAGCACCCATGCCAGCATCATTCCTGTATCTGGTTTCTATTGAACTGCTGCCTCCAAAAGAAGCACATTTTCAAATGCTACAAAATGGTGGGCTTTTTCAAGTTTTGAGTCACCAAAATAGCTGCAAATTCCTGTCCTTAAATATGCTACATTTGGTTTACAACGCACTGGGGGCTAAGCAACTTTTCAGTGTTTCTTTGAAACATAAATTAAAAACAACCATCTCTTTTTCTATACAGCGCAATGTATTTGTTTTACAATGGATCATTTCCATCTACACAGTAGCAGCTGCCACCCAAGCCATCATCTCTGTGCACTCGTAAGCAGCTCCATTTCCAGTTCTAATTGGGAACAGAGATACTTATTGGGTGAGTTCCAGCATGATCTATCACGCCAGAGACAGCTACTATGCAAACCAAAGCAATCCAGCTTCCAAAACCCCTTTTAGACAAACACTGACTTTGCACATAGATTCTTGCATTTTTGTTTCTTGGTCCTGTTTTTTTGGAACATAAAAATTGTCAGAGGAAACTATATATTACAAGTCCATGAACTGCTGTTTAAGATTGATATATCCAAGGATATTAACTAAATAACCACTACCTCTTTAAAATCATATAGGTGGTCTAAAAAAGCCACCTAATTCACAGCAAACAGAACCACTGCTGAGTGAATGCAACCACTAAGCTCATTAAGAGGATGTGGCAGGATGTGTCTGAAAGTGCAGTGCAGTGGCTCAGCAAGCAATTAAATCCCATGACAGTTTAAAATGAGAATCTATCAGTGTCACAAGAGTGTGAAGCCTCAGCATCTCTGCTGTTCCCACCCCCAGCGTTTTATTTATGATAGTGTATTGGGAACATGGGAAGTCAAAAAGATTATAATGAAATATGCCATATAAAAACCAGATTAAGCCTGCTCTTCTTTGGGGAAATATGCAGAGAGAGAAGCTGTCTGTTAGCTGTCGAGTTTGCAAAAGATACCATCTTTTGGGATGGTGCTCTCTGCCAGCAGACAGAGTGCCCCAGGGGAAATGGTGGTGAAAAACCCAGACAAGCAGCATCCATCCATCCATCATATGCTCATCTCCACATCTCCAAGGCACAAATACAGCGTTAGAGTGCAAAGGGTGGGGGCAGGGGGAATGGAATCCCTTAAGAAAGAAAGACAAGACAATGCCTTACGTGAATAGCTGGATTTTGTAGCTTTGCTGTGTGTGTGCAACCAGACTCCCCTTAGCTTGTTTGCTCACTTGCCTGTTACATTCATGACCAATACAGTGATTTGTTAGCATCTTTAGAATTGATGCATTCACAGCAGTGACCAGAACCAGGTATACTAAAGGCAGGGCACTGTAAGCTTGTTTCCATAAGCATGCCTCTGCCAGCACAGGGCAGCATGGGTCTTCACTGCTCCTGCAGATCTAGATCTCCGAAACCTTACTTTCATTGCACCATCTCCTGCTATCCCAGGAGAAAATGCTCATGTTATTACTGTTATGTTTTAATCTTGATGTTCTCCAGCCCCTATTAACCCAGCCTGCTCTCCCAACACTACTCCAATTCAGCACCCATCTGTAGCAAAGTTGCCAGTGCCAGTTCTACACTTAACAATCCTCTCCATCCCTGGTCCATAGGACCTCTGGCAAGCCCAGCCCAGCCCTTAGTCTCCCCTGAGATTAGACTGTTGATAACACAGACTCTCACAATGAGTCCATAAAGCCAAACAAATGCCCCTAGAGACTAGTAAACATCCAACGCACTTTATTTTTAATCCAAGCCAGACACAATAAAGCCATGGCTGTACTGGAGATTGCAAGGCTACGCCAGTAACTCTTTGTTTTCCAATGCCAATTCCACCCTCAAACCTCATCTATATTATTGTATTCTCAAGGTAAACAGGGCCATGATGAGAACAAGAATCCAGTCAAAGAGAATGATAAACTGGTTTTAGAAGCAAGACAAGAGAGTAAACAAAAGAGCATTTGCTTCCTCAGAAACAAACCATTTTATGTGGAAAGAATAGTTCACAGGATGATCTTCCATTAAATGAAAACTCCTCTGCAGGATGGAGCCTTGGTACCCTGTAAAGCTCAAAAATGAAACTCAGTAAACACTTGTTCCAAGTTTTAGGCACTACTGAGGTTTGCTCTAGGGAGCACTGGCAGACTGGAACATTCCCATTTTTCCACAACACAACACCTCTTCCTGCAAAGCTGCTAGTCTGATGGTGAGGCTGGGGGGAATCGAGAAGAAGGTGAAGAGATGGAGGAAGACAGAGGAAGCTATGACATGGAGGGACTGTACTCTTTCACTCTTCAGCCTGGATGTCAACTGCAGAAAAATCAGAATACAAGTTTCAGTTTTAAGACCAGGATCCAAGGGAAAGCCTCTATCAGCCCCTAGATCAAATATGTCCCAGAGGCTACAACACAACAGGAGGGAAAAAAAAGGCTGCAGAAAACAGCAGAGGCCCTCAAACATAAGGCTAAACATTGTTTAGTTTAACCCACCATCAAAATGTGGACTTTATAAGCAGCTGTATTTCTTTGGCAGACTAGAATGCCTCTATAAAATCTCTCCGTAAAAAAATACCAGCCCTCCTGTCAGTTGGCTCTTGGAAGTTCTTTACAGATTTATTTCTCAGCGTAGATATAAATCATTGTCACATATAATATACTGTACCTACTTCTCAAAGACTGCCAAATTATAATATCAGGCTAAATGCTGGATCTGGTAACCACCCTCAGGGCTCAAATCATAAAGAAATATCTCCATCAATAAGATTATTCTAGCACTCATTTGTGTTCTGGGCACTCTTGCATTAGCATTCTAGATGGACTCACCCTGTACCAGGATTTTTGCAGCATCAGGCAACACTGTAGGCAATATCAAGGGACAGAGGCTAGGTAACTGCTATGATTTAGAGAAAATTCATGAGTACAAACTCTATTCCGCTGGGCTTTGCCCTACCCTAACAGGGCTTCTGGCCTGTTTGGAGTAACAGAATAACTTGGCCTACCTATCTGCAAGTGGCCACATAGGTACACTCACAGAGATAGATGAGCCTTTTGATCCACCAGAATAACCAGAATCTAATTAGTGTCCAGTAACCACACAACTACCAGCAAGTACCAGGCATCCCCACACTGCGCATTCTGTAACAGGGAGTGGGGACCTCCACTGCAGTCAACTGTACTATTTCCGTATGTGACAACACGGAATAAAACCACTCATGCTGGAGGTAAACTCATACATAAACCATGCATAAAACCAGCCATGCTGTAACCTTACTGAAATTCTGTGAGATGTTGAATAGCTTCTCGTCTTTCTTATCGAGGACAGTGGAGGGGATACCTTTAGTAACAGATAAATCTCTGTAATGCAGTTATCTCTCAACTGCAGTGCACAAGCATCCCAATTAATTCAGTCTGGGCCTAGCAGAGTCGGCACTAAGCTAGAGCTGATAAACCTGCCAAAGCCAATCTGAGTCCTGCAGTGATTCCTGGGTAGCCTGCTCTGAGCCTTCTCATGCTCAGGACTGAGGGGGTTATCTATGGAAACACCATGCTCAGCTCTGGCTCGCTCCATGTATCCACGTGATACGGCAACTCCATTAATGAGGCCCTTCTAAAACCTGAAGTGCTGGGGAGCAGGCAGAGAACACCCCGTCAGCTCTGAAGGCATCAGCGAGGATGCACCAGAGCTTATTAGCACTACCTAACCAGATTACAGGTCTTCCAGTCCAGATCCTGCACCTGTGTCTGCAAAGCTCCCACTTGCAGAAAGACTGTGCTCTGCAAGCCAGGCAGGCTTGGGAAGCAGGATAGCCACATTCGTATGGTGCCCTGTCTGAAGTCAGCCACGCCAAGAAGAGCTGGTTCAGCATCCCTGGCCCAGTAAATACCAAACCTGCATAAACCACTGAAGAACAGAAAGACCACAGCAAAGTGGCAATGATTTTACGATGGGATAGGGAACAATCAGGCTAGACGCTGCTCTTGGCATTGCTGCTGCCTCACCATGTGATCTTGGGCCAAACTCTAACAAAGGTACCCTCTGATTTTCCATCATCTGTCAAATGGAGATAGTCTTCATCCACCCTCTGGGGTTTGGTAGGGCTTGTTTAATATTCATAGGCACTTAGGCATTCAAAAAAATGCACCAAAAAAGCAAGGTGTTCTTACAGGCTCTCACAAAGCCAGGTTTAAACACATTTTTCTTACAGCCAAAAACAACACTGAAAAAACAAGACTACTTTCACAGATAACAGATTTCAATGGCCAATTCACAAATTTCAAGGAATGGGGATAATATTTACTCATATGGCAAGATGCATCTGACAGATGAAGCTATATAATTGAAAAATGTTATTATAAGAAGGAAGACCTGTAATAGAAAAATGGCATGACATGCTAGTAGGTATCCTTTCAGAAATGGGAAAGAACAAAGCAAATCATCCACTGAGTTGCTCAGATCTCCTGCCACAAAAAGGCAAGAAACTCCAAGAGGCCTATAAAGTGTTTAGACAAAAAGGTGAACTCTAGAATTAATAACAGAATGGTAAACAGGAAGATTAATGGCACCAGAGAAAATGCAGATGGTGAAGCCCAGCCTGCAGGCTCAGCAAGACACTGAATAGGGAGGGGGGGGAAAGGCAAGGTGTAAACAAGGTGACCTTCAAAGCCACAGGAATGCCTGCCAACAGGCCAGCCAGAGGGCATCCTGAGACACAGATGTGCCATCTGGGGTAGGCTGTCTCATGGCAACATGAACGAGATTTGTCTTCTTCAGAATTTGCAGGGAGGCAAAATGGGTTGCAGCAGGAAATATGACCATTCACACAAAAGGGGCACAACCAAATGCACAGGCTGGAAAAGTGTGCTGCCTATTTTGTAAGGAAAATATGAAAGAATTCCCTGAACATCCCCACTAAGGAAGGTCCTGTGCCCACTTGTAAAGCCTGCTCACCCAGCGTGTAGGGGAGGAGAAAACAAATGTTTTCTCTGAGTGTTTATGCTTTAGGTTTATGGTAAAAAGAAGAAAAAACATAAAAACACCCCAGCACAAACTGCAAAGCAGCAATTTTAACTGATGATGGTGTAAATTTTCCCTATCTTGGCATAAGTCTATTCACTCCAGATGGCACATTTGGATTGAAAGCAGGTGAAGATTCCTCACACATCTCTATGTCCAATATCTGCCTTTACAGAGTTCCCTTGCTCCATCTCAGTGCTTAGTTGGATCTTGAATGTCCCAAAAAGTGCCTAGGAGATCATAGAATAGTTAAGATTGGAAAGGACCTGAAGTTCAGTTCTTTGCCAAGAGTAAAATGTGAGGGAGAGAAATATCCTACAAAAGTCCTGCAGGGAAGCCTGGCTCTTTCAGTCTTGATGCTTAGATCATTGAGGAAAATTAAGAAGTAAATGCAGTCACACATTTTTTTAAATACATCAGTCAAACACCACAGTGGGGCAGTGCTAAGGGAGCAATGCTATCTTCAAATAACCCTTCTACAAAATAAGCCAAACACATTCTGCTATAATGTCCAGAAGCAAGAATTTTAGGGAAAAACAGAATAAACAGCCACACTGCTGCTCATTATGAAAAACAGCAGACCCCAGCTGCAGGAGTCCAGCAGGTAGTAAACTTACATACCTCTCTTCCTTCCAGCCTGGCGCAAAGTACATAAAGTCTGAGTATTTCAGGCAAAAGCTGGCCAATCTGAATTCAGTGCTGGAACCGGTTAATTCCATGCTAAGTGTATGAACAGACATATCCAAACAGTTTTTATTCTGATGGGCTGCATATCAAATGCAATGAAGATACTGACCATCCACTTTCACAGTGGGAACCACAGGTGCTGGATTAGTTCAACTGAGTGCAAAGCCTATGCAGTCCCAGCACTGCTGCATCAAGCAGGGGCTTGGCTCAAGTGAGCTTGCGATTGCTGACAGGAGCTGCCATTATGGCTCTTGACATCACTACATATCTTTCTCCAGGAATACCCATCATGTGGCTCTGTTGATGGCTTCCTGAATAGAAGAGGATGTACACACCCGAAAACACTAAAGTGGCATTGAGGAAGGAATCAGGATGAACAAGAGAGAAAAACAGCAAGATGGAGGAAAGCTACTACATTCCTTCTCCTTGCCTACTGCAACTAAAACATGGCAGGCTTGTTCTGAAAACTGTCACAGAGAAGTCTAAAAAATTAAAGCCCTGGACTTTGAATTATGCCTTTGCAGTATCTCTCTCCTTTCTCCTCTCTGCTATCAGAGGAAAGCTGTAAACTGAACTTGAAAATATACATTCTGGGCCCTTTCCACACCTTACAAAACACAGTGAAAATAGATGATAATGGGTAAGAGGGAGAGATAGCCATGCAAGGGGAAAACAAAGGGAAATAGAGAACAGTTGCTCTTCTCTCCTTTCCCCCTGCTTGGCTTTCATTTCCCTTTGTTCATCTAATGTTGAGCCAAACTAAGCCAAAGGAGCTGCCGTGCTGGGCTACAAGATTGATGGCTGCAGGCAGACTCCACAGAGAAGAGACGGATGACTGGTCATTTCCCGCGATGCACTGAGAAACATCCATCCTTGCAGCCATGCTGAGCCCATTTGTGCTCCTCTTGAAAAGAGAGATAAACACAGGCAGCCGGAGGCACCTGAGTGTCCTTCTCCCGCAGAAGGACACAGTTATAGTCCTCTGGCTTCCTTGAGAAGGTCGCTCCGTCCATCCCTGAACATCTGGCTGTGGGATTTGCTCTCTCCCTCCCCCAGCAATCATCCGTCCATTAGAGCACAGTGCAGGTTGGAAGAAAACGGTGAAGAGAATGGTGTGACAACCTCATCAATCTACAGCTACATGCTTGGCTATTTAGTTTTCTTTACACTGTTCCTTAATGCAGGGCAGGGGGGGAGCATTGCTACTGGTATGAAAGAGTGAATTGTGGAAATAGCAACGTGGATTGGAGTAAGTCCTTATGACTATTAAAATGTTGTGCATGTACTAAAGCTGTAGGGAACTAATTAAGATTCAGGATTGAAAGGCAAAACAAAAAAGTTGGATGCACTCTGGTTCCATCTGTAGCACTTGCTGAGAGTTCAGATATACTTGGGGCATCATCTTTAGCAGACTGAGGTTAATTTTTTTTATTTTGACCATCCAGATAGTAACAAAAAGCTCCCTGGAAGAATATACTGCAAGTATATTTATAGTGCAAATCCTGGTATAGCAGCTTCAGAGGCACAAAGCACTTAATCCTGACTCCTTTGTATTTAGCTAATAGTGTCTTTGTTTGCTGATACTGTCCTGGTGTATAGCACTGCTCACAGATACAACTTCTGTGTTTCCAGTTCTGCCATACTGCTACCTCACATAGGCAATGAGCATTACATGGCAGATGTATCCATAGCATCCTTTACAAATACAGCATCACTCCAGAAATTCCTACAGCTATGAACCTCACTTTGTCAGAGTAGCACAGATCTGTAACCGTGTCATTCACAGACATTGCACCAAGGAAATCACGAGAAGATAGAAGTATTCACTATCTCTCAAAAACACAAAGAAGTGAGTCACTTATTTGAAGTGTTTAAACATAGTTTTAGCATTCTGTCTGAGCCAGCTTTATTCTCTCATGCAAAGCTGTTTATTTTAGGCCAATAACAAAGGGATTTTCACTACAGCTCTGTAGGACATGCACAGGATATTAATCGTGACCATATGTGTTCCTAAGACATCAACCCCATACTTCCAGAGGGCAATCACATGCATTCAGAAGTGCATCATTTGCATCAAGAGGAGCAAAGTTTTCATCCTTTTTCCTACATCAAGAACCATAGCTTTAGCTGATGAAAATCACCACTCCCTGTAGTCTTTAACAGAACTGTACCTACCTACAACAGCTAAGGTCCTGACCCTAAATTACCTTGTTTGTTTAGGGGGAACCATGCTCAAAGTGCATCCTAAGTGAGATCTCTGGTCTGAAAGACATTGCACAGAAAAACCATATCCATCTACACTATTCTTAATTCCTCTCCAAACGTACATTGCACCAATTCTCCTTCCCCCATGGAGTTCCTTATTGGGAATGGATGCCATGGCAAACACCAGTGGTGTCAAGAGTCCTGAAGCTTAAAATACCTGTAATAAGCTATTGGGTAATCAATTGTAACTTAGTAAAAACATACTTAGTATCTCTCAGGTACAAGATGATTATGAGGTTGTAAAATGTTTACTCCAGAGAATGGAATGACAGACTGAAGGCTTACACCAAGGAAGGTGGTGGGATGTGGGATGGGGAGCCATCACACTCACTATTTTACCCTCAACAGATCTCTAAAGCTTGTCTTGTAAGATTACAGACTGGACTTTATATTAATATTTACTGCTCATTCCTTTATATTATACACCAGAAAAAATACCACCTGCTATAAATTTCATATTTTGTACTATAAAACAATTTCATTATCTACATGTCAGGAAATCAATAAAACTGAATCAAAGATTTTTTTAAATAATATTTTGAATGATATTCCATTATATCTTTGCTATTTTTTGTTAACATCTTCTTCTATAAAATAGAATAGTGCACAAGTGCTACTTTACGGTTGATCTAGTAGCCCAGTGCCTTTACTGGGCTCTGCCTTGCAGGATGCCAAGTACCAAACCTGCAAGTCTGGTCCAACCTGGTACTTTACATGTGGATTTAATTTTAAGCATGTGGCAAGTCCCATTAATTCCAAAAAGATCACTCGTGTTCTTAAAGCCCAAGCTCAGGTGCTTCCCTTGTCTGGGGTTAGACAGCTTGGCATCTCATAAGACTAAACCCAGAGGACTTGATCCTATAAACCTTTTTTCATGTGATTACCAGAGAGCTTCCATAATTATTCACAAGGACATATAAAATAGACACAGTGGATTAGGTAGAAGATACCCATGTCCTAAGATCTTGTGTCCAGTACATGCATCTAAACTATTCTCTGCTTCACAAAAATCCTTTTCCAGGTGCCACTTATTCTTTTCCAGGCATTGGTATCAGCTGTACTAAGAACAGTGGCAAGGAGGTTTGCTAGCAAAGCTGTTGAGGTTCAGCTCTAGCTGCAAGACTCCTACAGAGTGGATGGCTTTCCAGCCACCCCTCCCTGTGCTGGAGAGCTGATGATTTGAGCCTGAGGGAAACAAATCTGCCACATTCCAGCACCTCCCCAGGTGCTATACCCTGGCGCTTCCCCAGGGATTCCCACACCCCTTCCTTCTGAGAAGCCTCTAGGGATCTGCTTGGGCAACCCACTCCAAGGCCCTACCAAGGGAGTGCTGAAACACTCTTCCAAAGCCACCTTTTATCTAAGAAGAGAATCTCATCCTCAGCCTAACTGCACTCCTCTCTTTTTAAGGTTAAATCTGTTTATTTCAGAAATAAATAATCCTGATAGTTACTAACAAACATCAATGTTAACTTCATAGTAAGGGGATAAATCCCACAGCATTTTCTCTCTACAGGAGGAATAATATGTCTCCTACAGACACAGCATCCACGATCAGGCCTTGGCAGCTCAAGAGGCACATGCTGTAAAACCTCTTTCCAAAGATGCATGCTAGCAGCCAGATGTAGGTCAAACACACGGTAGCCAACAAAAGCAAACAAGCAAAACAATGGGCTGGATAACACAGAAAGGGTGGCAGCACCACAAGTACGGTCCCTCTCAAGCAGCCTAGGTATTTCAAGCCAATGCCATCTCAACTGCCTGAGCCGTCCAAGCTTTCCTCACACTGAGCCCTAAGAGATGACCTGCAGTCACACTGCAGAGGCTCTGAGGAGTTTATCAGCACAACCCATTTCTTCAGCTTTAATGGCCCACTGTAGTGACCAAAACAGCCTGGCCCCAAAGTCATCATAATTCTACTTTCACAAATATACTTAATACAGCTGAGTCTACACACAGGTGGAAAAATCACTGCTAAGTGGCTGTGCTGTTTCTGAAATAACAACAGCCTTATACCTGCGGATTGCTGTACATGCAGCCTACGTTCCCACTCTCAGAGATGAGACCCAGAGAACTCAGAGATTTAAGTTTCCAAAATTGCCTTATCTTGTTCAGTTGCTACATCTGCCTTAGCCTGATGGCCAGAGCCAGAGGGGTCTAGATTCAATGCACTTTTGATAAAAACCCAGACAGGTTCCAAAGCCCAATGGCTTCTTCACACAGCTTTCTGGCAGTGTGGCAAACTGCCTCAGCCACACCAAAACCAGAGTAATCCCAGGTGATTCATAGGAGCAATCTTAGCTGGCTAACACAGTTCTCTTGGTAAAACTGTGCATATAAAATACTTGTAGTGACCTGCTCCAGATCCCACAAATGAAAGAGAAACTATTTACACAAAGTTAAGGCTGTAAATTCTAGCAGCATGACTGTAAGAGCTAAGCAGCAGCAACAGTGTTTTTGTTTTCTTGACTGGACTATTTATAGAATAGTATTTGCTTTTCTAGAAATTAGTGTCTTTTATTTCCATACCTGCAAAATCATGAAATCCTATTTGGGGAAAAACACGTATTCATTCACACTCACTGAGCTGAATTAGCTGAGAATTTGCGGCTTACCACGTAACAATACCCAGGAAGAACAGTGCGTGATTTGAAGAAGTAATCACAGGCCTGGCAGCTGTGACATGTAGAAGGCCGGTTTATCAGTGGCCAAACTGAAGCAAGAAGAGTTACACTGTGCAAAGCTTGAGATACCTTCCTAACATTTATCCTGCACAGCCAGCCTTGCAAAAACTGACTCAACAATTTGTCTACAGTGAGTCTCTGCATTTGTATTTAAGAGTGTGTAACAAATTGCTCTTTTCATCACCATTCCTGTACACATAAGCCCAGGTTTTGCACCAGAGCTGGTACACTTTCATACCAGTTTTGCAAGGCTTCATGCTGATGGTGAAAACATTTAATACTGGCACTTAAAAGGTTTGGCAAGTGGTATGCTTTATTCATACATTCCTTTTTATTTAAAGTTCTCCCGTGCCCCTCCCAAACTCTCAAAACAGATTTATTAACTATCTGTTAGGCACTTCTCTGAGATGACCAATGAGGTCAATGTTTTAGCACCTCCATGTCATACTCCAAGAAGCTGAGAGAAGAGATATCCCAGTGTCCCTGGTGCTGTGTACTCCTGCATGAGGTGCAGGTGATGCAAGCATGTGATAGTGGGGCAGGACTTTAAAGGCGGAGGTTGGCACCTCTACTGCAGACTGGCAATGGGACAAAGATATTTCACGGCAGGACTTCGACATCATGATTCAGTGTCAGTGAATACATGCAGAGAGAGGTTCTCTGGTATTCTTAGTGCCATGTAAGAAAAGGAAAGCAGACTTTATCTGCCAAACATTTGAGCCGGCGAAGGTCGCCACTGCAGGAAGAATTTAAAGGTGGTGGATGAGATGGCATGGAGTCTGGTTAAATGTGTGTAAAAAGAAGCTGCTTTGCAAGGAGGTCGCACATTTATGAGTTCTCTCTCAGTGACAGAAAGTCACTTTTTCTAACCCAAGACATAGCTAGATGTATAACAGTCACAGAGCAGCAGCTCCTGCCTGTGGTGCCATGTCCTGCTGTGAAGGCAAGATTAGTGGGGAACTGGAGCCTACTGTTTTAATTCAGTAGCATTGATGGACTCATCTGTAAGCTGCAGGCTTAGCTGATGAATAAACACCTACTAAATCTAGGCCAATATTTAGGTACTTCGCTGGATAAGAAGCCCAGAAGAGAAGGCCTAGGATAAATCAGTATTAATTTTAGTTTAAATAGTAGCTAGAGTTGGTAAAAGTTAATTTTCCCTCCATTTGCATGAGAGGCTCCAAATTTACTACCAAAACAATAGGAAAAAGACAGTTGGGGTGCTTAGGAATTCCTGCAGCCACTATGCTTCCTTTTTCTCATACATTGAAACTTCTTATCTAGATCTAAAAAAATCCCAAACAAAACAAAACAAAAAAAAAACCCAAACCCACCACCCAGAATTGTGGTTCCCAGTCTTGGATTCACAATATAAAGCTTCATGTTATTCCAAAGTGCTACAAAAATGTGACACACATAGGTACATGATAGACCAATGTCAGGATTGAGCACGGACAGTGTGCAGATGTGCAGTGGAGCACATCAAATGATGATCAAATCACCAAATGAGAAGTGAAAATTATCCACACTCCTTGTCACAAAAAGCTAAGGATTTTTTTTTTTTTTTGTTTTCTTCTACATGAGGTGCCAAATATAAAGCTTCTTGGGAATGGGTGAAAATAAGATCTGCTCTATCTCAACCGGAAAGTACAGGACACACATAGAATTGTTCAGTAAGACTCTTTGATGGGGGTCACTCAGATTCTTCAGTCATGAAGCTCATCATTGTCCATACTGATGTTATTTGATGTCTGACCGAACACTTGACCTCAATGCACTGCAGGATTGCAGCTCTGGCATCACCTACCAAAACCAAGGCCAGTCTCTAACACATAACAACTCTAAAGGAGGCTATTCCTGCTTTAGCAAGAATAGGAAGGAGGTGTGTTAACGAGCTGGCTCCGGGAGCCGGCTCGCCCCGTCCCATCCCTGGTTTCACCGCTCCATTCCCGGAGGAATTCCTGACTGACCCCGGCGAAGTGACCCGGGGACGGGCCCGGCCCCTGCCGCGCGGGCTCGCCGTCCGCTGCGCCCTCTGCTGGCCCGCAGCTCCCCGGCTGCCCATCGTCGAACCCACCGCGGGAATCGGGCGTGCGAAAACCGGGAAAAACGAGGATAAAGGGAAAATAAAATCCTAAAATCGGTGATATTTTAAAATAGGGAAGAATACGTTGTTAAAGAATGAGGAAATTTATTTTACAAGCCAAAGTACTTCAGAATGCAGGAGTGCTTGAATAAAAAGCAGATTTAAAACTAATAATCATAGAATCATAGAATAGTCAGGGTTGGAAAGGACCTCAAGATCATCAAGTTCCAACCCCCCTGCCATGGGCAGGGGCACCTCTCACTAAACCATGCCACCCAAGGCTCTGTCCAACCTGGCCTTGAACATCACCAGGGATGCAGCATTCACAACTTCCCTTATAATAGTAATAGTAATAATAATAACAACAACAATAATAATAATAATAACAATAATAATTTCAAGATTTTGGAGGGCAGACAGTAAAAGTCACAGAAGGAAATAACAGGCTGTTAAAATCTATCTTACATGAGGAATCTAGAGAAAGTCATCAAAGGATAAAAGTTGCTTCTCTCTGTCATATTATCTCCACCCCAAATTTAGGTTTCATGGCAGAAAGTGTTTATAAAAGCCCTGAATGATTAAAAAAAAAAAAAAAAAAAAACAAAAAAAACCTCAAAAAAAAAGAACGTGGGG